>VDFB02262983.1:126478-153166 GCA_007258455.2 Sequoia sempervirens
TTTGTAAGGCCACCTACTTATTTCAATTTCTATTATTTTATGGCATGCCTTTGATTAAAGCATTCCTCCTTCTGCATGTGCACAATACCCAAATATATGGAGGTTTCCTTCGAGAGGTAACTCAAAATTTATTTCCTGCAAACCAAGGCAAATCAAACATGGAAAGATCAGGCATGTTGATTTCTTCAACAGAATTTCAAAAGTCACTCATTTCAATTGAGACATGGATCTTAAAATCTTATTATGGTGCAAACTCAATTTCGTTGCTGTTATTCTATCCATCTTGATTTTCGAATAAAATAGCACCCTAGATCAATAATCATGTAACTTAACAACTTGCTTCCAATGGAAAGGCAAGCTATCTAAGTTTTATAAAATCTTGCTCACTTTGCTTGGCATTACCAATGGTCACCACAGGAACATGAACTATATTTAAATGCTGGAATAGTTTGCTATCTCACATGACAATTTCTCACCTAGCAATCTTATAAATGATTTGTGCAACAATGTTATAGTTTTACTGCAGTCCCAAGGTTTTTAACTATTTTGAGTGCAGCGCAGGAGGAAATTAGGAATTATAAAATGTTGCTCACTTTGCTTGGCATTACCAATGGTCACCTCAATAACATGGACCATATGTAAAGTTTGCTATGGTCACCACAATAACATGGACCATATGTAAAGTTTGCTATCTTACATGTCAATTTCTCACCTAACAAGCTTAGAAATGATTTTTGCAACAATATTGCTGTTTTCCCACAGTCCAAGGTTTTTAATTATTTTGAGTGCATAACAGGAGGGGTACTGAGCATCCACTGTGATGGCTGAGTGACCGATGCTCCTCTTCCTTCTCCAAATCATGGAGTACATAATCAGTACATTGCACAATTTTTTGTTTGAAACTTGCTAACTGGTGAGTTAAATATTTGATTTTTTTTGTTTGAAAAATTAGCCAACTGAAAAAATTGCCCATAAAAAAACCCTGACAAATGACAAGCCAACGTTGTAGACCCTATGCCATACGCAAGTGGATGAGATTGCTTTATTAAGGGTACAAATCAATTTCAACATGGTACAATGCGATTAGAAAATTCAAGCAGTTGAATCTCACTTCTTAGGTATATGCTATTCCACTAATGCTCATTACGCCACTTTTACTGAGTATTGAAAAAGGATGCACAACCCTAACTAATGCTCACTACACATTTATGACATGTCATGTTGAGGGTATCTTAGAAACAGTGTGGGGATTTGACTGGGTTACACTCGAACTAAGTGTGACCCTCAAGTAGGCATGTGTTTAGACAGAAACTATTGTCCTTAAGAAACTAAGTGAAAATAAAGAGGGCATAGTCTTTGAAGCTGATGAGGACAAACGGCACTCTACTTTTGGATATATACGATTCAAATTAAGATTAGCTTACAACTAGCTGCTGCAACAGAAAGATATTCAATACAAAAGATAGCTGGGAATGTTACTAATGTCATGTACAACTCACATAATTCATAACGATCATAATTCGTTGATGCCTACTACATCTCACACCAAGGATCTGTGGCTTACCTGAATTACATATGGGATTCACGCCAAGCCCATTGTAAACCCAAAGACAATAAATGAACAAATTGATGAGTTTGCAGTTGGGTGAACTCTATCACCTTTTATGGCTAAGCATTTTATGGAAGAATTTGAGAAGGCATTGGATTCTTTCCTATTGGACAAAGTGATGTTGTAGATGATACCAGCCAAAATTGACCACCTGGATTTGTAAGCCATATAAACCAACATGTTTTAGAACATATAGAATTCCCTTCATGGGGTTGTAGAAAGAAGGGAACTTCTCATTTTTTTATGTTTTAGTTTTGGAAAGGCCAGGTGGTTCACTAGTTTGTGGTTTATAGAAAGAAACAGCACACCACCCGTTGCAGAATGCAATTGTGCTTAGAATACTAGTGACTCTAGCCTTAAAAAATTCAGATGGGCAGCACGTTAAACAAGAAAAGGTTCATCAGTCCAGGATCCTTAAAAGAGACAGACATATAGAGAAAGCCTTTCGCAATGCAAGCCAAGGAAATTGTGCCCAAATGAAGAGCCACGAAACATAATTTTTTCTTACATGAAGGGCATGCCAGAAGAGTTGGCTAAGATTGGAGGAATAAAAGAGTGACCTCGCACCTCTAGACGCCAGATATGGTGGACTTGTAGCTAAATAAGAGTTTTTTGCTCTCATTTGTTTACATGCAATACAGTGGCAATACAAGGAGTTCATTTCATTCAACATAAGTGGGCAAGAAAATTGGCCTTCAAGGAGCTCAAAATGTCTTGTAAAGATCTGGGATTACTGGGATCACATATCTCGGTGTAAAGATATATCATTCAAAGGGAAAAAGTCGACAAAGCAAAAAACTTTCATAAGTAGGTTCATTGGGACACTGGCATTATTTCTTTTGAAGCATACAATGATACATTTCTCACCCAAAGATGAACTCAAGAAGTCAGGATAAAAAAACCATGATACGATGAAGCTAACCAGAACAAACAAGTACATCGAGGATAGTTAAAAGAACATAAATGTTACTTTTATATAACGTTTGATTTATAAATAAATATACAGTTAAATTAATTATAAACAATAGTTACAGATGAAGGGGATAATGTTATATGAGTTATTTTTGTTGTCGAGAGGATAATTATTTTGAATTATTTAGCAATTTGTTGGTATTGAGAATAAATAATTGATTTTTTTTTGCTAAGAGCAAAGAATTGGAGATTATTTTCTGAAGTTGCCGAGGGTACAATCTCTACCTTATCCCTTTAAATGCAGCATGGGTCTTTTCTTCACCCAGACTTGATCTTCAGCGGACTGTTTGTAAGCCATTCTTCACCAATAAATGATAGGCCACTTAACCTGTTATATATATTTAAATGTTACATAAAATATAAGATCAATTAACTATCTTTACATATTAAAATGATTTTAAGATGAATATAACATAAAAGATATAGTTAAGTAAAATATATCTTTGTAATGCTAATACTATTTATAAAATAACAATAATAACAAGCTTCTAAAAATGACTTAATTTATAATCTCCCAAAGAGGCTCATAAGTGAAGTGTGCATGCAATGAGGTAATGTAAAAACAAGGGTGTTCATTTGAGCAATGATTTATGTTCAAAATTTTCAAGAATGTAATCCAAGATTAACACAAACATGTTAAACATGACATATAATTGTACTAATACTAATAATAAAAAATAGTAATAAAGGTGTGTTAGATTATGACTAAACACCTCTAAGTCAGAATCCACACTAGATGCAGCACATCTCTCTCTTCCGCTGCATTGCGACCCGCAGTAGGGTGCTCTTGCACCCCTAGGGGCCTGTGTCATTGGCTATCTCTGATCGGCGCAACAACCTGGTCAAAGCAACCTTGGATTACAATTTCAAGCGGCTAGCGAGAAGAATCTTTTACAGACGACTTAAATAAGTGACGAGGTATTGTAAGTCGCAGAGTGGCCTTGCTCCCACGATCCATTGAGATTTAGCCCTTTGTCGCCCCGATTCACATATAACATATATCTTGTAAACATATCTATAATTTAATATCATGTATAATTTATTACAATTTTATATAATAATGTTAAAAACAAAAACTAGTAAATAGATAAATACTCTTAATTGAAATTAAAAATAACATTTTAAAAGGTCAAAACTATAATGATTCTTTAATTAAAGGATATTTAGATTTAATACTTATCATTGATGGGAGCTATAGTTTCGAGATTAAATGTTGAAGTCCAAATGTTAATTGGATATTAAGGGGTAAATGAATCACCACTTTCTTTAGGTATGATCACATCTATCAATATAGAGTAAGTTCTAATTCTTATTGATACATTTTTTTTAATATATTGTAACTTATTTATTATACTATTATTTTAGCTAATAATGTAATTGAAGTATTAACCTTTATGTTTTAGTTCTTACTTACAATCATCTTCACGAAGTTAAACTATGTTTGTGTAGCTATCTTTCTCAATTCATTTTATTTTCTAAATGCTTTTGAAATAACTGTCTCAATAGATAATATAGTCTTACCTAACTTTGTAATAATAGTTTTTAACCAAAAACTAATCTCCACTAAAAGACTAGTTCTTACCAAGTCAATTTCTTTTACTCTTACCACAATGACAACTAGTTTCAAGCTTGAAACTAATCCACATATCCTTAAAAAAAATAATGCGGTAATTTGTGATATTGTTTTAGCTATTGCATTGTGATATATAGTAGTTTGTTCCTTTTGAAACCAACATCATTTCCTTTAATTTTTGCAATCAACTTCATATTCACTTTTATAATTTTAAATGCCTATCCTTTTGACTTATATAGTTATTTTGACTTCACTAATGGTCAACATTGATATCATGGTGCCAGTCTATGTTTTTGCTCCACTTCTCCCACACCATTCAACCATCAAATCTTCAATAATTACAATTTATGCTTCACCCCAAGTTTTTTGTCGTTCTCCAAGTTTATACTTCCACTGGCACACCAATTATTAGAAACCTTTTAGAATGCTAAGCTATATAACTAGGATACTAAGAAGCCTTGCTAGACCAAACATACTCTAGAAGTGCAAAATCTCATGGAACACAAACAAATTTGAGTAAATTAAAAATAGATTTTTTTTTTTATTGTGTTGAGAAACAATCCACCCTACCCTATTCTCTCTATGGAAGCATGCACACTACCTTTAAATGTGCAATCTTGAAATTTTGCATTTTATATGATAATAATTCAATCAAGTAAGAACACAATAAGGTTTTCGTTTTTATCCAACAATCATGTTTAACCCATCTCCAAGTAAAATGAATTAGTAAAAAGATGTAAGCAATTAAAGAATTGAATGAAGATATACATACTATTAACAAGTTTGAATAACTTAAACATTCAAATAAAATGATGAACTATAAACGTGTATGGTCAAAAGTGTTATTTAATAGTTTGCTTAAGAATTAATAGTAATACAATAGTAGAGTGAAAAATTAAGATATACAATGGACAAAAATGTTATTCGAATAACAATAATAGATAGAAATAGACTAATATATCTTATTTTAACTTGTTTATTTTCTAAGTTAAAGTGAGTTCACCTATATATGAATAAGGTTACCATAAATAATTGCGATCGTTATGGACAACTTTTCAAAAAATTAACTCAACTTTATTAAACAAAGTTTAAAAAATTAATTAGGTTTAAAGCAAAACTAATTGACCTAACTATTCCTTATATTGCCTCCAATATCAAGCATTTTCAATTGATTCGATTTTACAACATTCCTAAACATCATGGTCATGAAGATCCGTTCAGTGCCAATTTTTGAGGATTATGTTGGTATATTTGGAGTTCATTATTAAAGTGCTTCCATTGTATAATAGATCTACCCTTTTTTCTCCTTAAGATTGAGGTTCTTGGCCCTTGACTTTCACTATCGCTGTTACTTGGGAATGTTGATTTCTTTAGTTCCTATTGCTTCCACTTGATATTGTTTGTTACACAATCATAAATTTCTTATTAATGTTATTACATTTTATATCTAAAATTTATTATGAATCCTCATATTATAGATTCCACAATATTTTTTTGACATTTTTTCTTGTTCTTTACTTTTTCATTTTAAACATCACATTCTTGCTTTCTTATCATTCTTTTTATGTAAAAGTTATATAATTTATTTACAATTTGGATTCATTGTCATCCCCATTTTGTTTACCCAAAGAATAATGCTTGTTTAAACTCAACATTCTCAAATAACTATCATGGTATTTGATGTGGGTATGTACCTTTGGCTTTCTCCCAACACTTTTTATATCCTCAATTTTTTTTTTGTTTCAAGTCACCTATATGGTTGTATTAATTCTACCTATGAACATTCTTTTAGATGGAATCCTCCTTTCCTTGTTAAATTCTTGCTAATTCATTAAGAATTTGGGCATCTATATGCAAGTTTTAAATTCTTTTGTAAATATTAATTTTATGCCATAGATTCTTCTCATAATATTTTAATTAATCAAGTCATTATATCACATAATCTTCCAACATTTATCAACTTAGAAATGATTGAACGACTCAACCACATTGTCCTACAACATTCTAGCAAGATGTTCAAAATTTTCCTTATCCTCAATCATTGTTATATTCCAAATAATATTCAATTTAAGAGATAACTAATTGAGTAATTAGGTCTTAAATAATTTATATGGTTTGGAAACCAAGAATTGTTTTGATTCCTTTCTGTCTTTACTCATTGTTTATTATTGAATATTATGATTTTTCTTTTTTGTGGGAAGTTTATTCTTCCTACTAATTGGTGCTTCTTATTTTGAATAATATATACAATTAATTTTGAATCATTCTTGGTAATTGATGTCATTCCCTCCCCAAATTTAGGTTTAGTTTGGGATACCTATATTGTCCAATTTTTGTTGTTGATGATTCAATGTTCATTTTCTTTTGTCCTAATAATCTAATTGATATTGATATCAATCAAATGCCTTTCCTTCTATAATCTTATGAACCTTGTCACCCCTCTTACTTTGGGCTTGGTTTTTTATATATTCTTAGGCGTGCTCTAATTAATATTGATATTAGTTGAATTCCATTTCCTTTATAATTTTCTTATAAACCTTCTTTTAATTGATGAATCATGCTTAGGTAGACAATTGGAGAACAATTCACAACCTATCTAAATGATGTAGGCCATCTAAATAGTCCTATGAATTGTAGAATATGTGTAGATATTGTAGTGTAGAAAAAAATGATTCTTACAAAGGAATGAAACTTTCTTAAGAACCAATAATTTACACTGACATTAGGATGAATCAAAGGTTGTTCTACCTATATGATCAATTCTTTTTAAGAAAAAAATATAACTAGAAGCAAATTAAATATTTAAATTTTAAATTACATGAATATGTCCAGTTATAAAAAATTGGTGAAAATATCTATTTATGTATTAATAATTATAAACTAATATCAACATAAGCATAATGTACAGGCTTCAAGGATGATTATGTAACCTTTTCAAAGCCTCAACTACATATAGAAGTACGAAGCACAAACACCCTTGTGTCGTGCTGTCGTCCACCAAAGATGCAAAAATGAAAGTCCAGAACATCCTACAATTGATGCTTACATGCATAGAATAAATACTATGTAAGAACCCTTACTAGTTTAGACTGAATTTTTTCCCTCCTTGCTGGTTTAATATCTTGTTGTAGGTTAAAAGATATGAAACAAAATACCAAACAATGAAATTGTAAACAAATCAATCAACATATGAGAATGACAAACTTAGGAAACATTGATGGCTTCTTATTGAATCAATAATCAGATTACAAATAGATGATAGCTTGCAGCTTATAATCAGATAATCTGATTTAGAAAATCAGATCTCATATAATATGCAAAATAACCAAAATATATATATCAAACCCTAACCAAGTTGTTGGAGAATGAAACCCTATTAGATTTGCATGAAGTATGGATGATATGCCCAGCTGAAAATGGCTCTAACAAAATGTTAGGTGCTGCTGCTACAGTCTCCAACTATGAATGATCTGCAGAAAGGGCTCTAACAACTCCTCAAAATGGACGCCCAAGGCGGAAGATGTGAAGTACAACTACAAAACCAGCAACCCCTTCAACTAGAATATATATTGATATGCCAAAATGGATGCCAAGACTGAATACAATCATATCACACTTGAAGTTGCAATTTCTAGCCACCAAACTGGAAACCCTAGTCACCCAATATCTTCAAAATTCATATAAAATCACCAGCATCTCCAAAATTCATGAAACCAACTTTATTGCACTCCAAAATGTCCCTAGCATGGATCACCCAAGGTAGATTTGTTGAGAAAAATATGTAGACCTCCAAATTTGATTTTTGACCAGGAACTTGTCTTCAAACCCTAGCTGTAAAAAGAACCAAGCTTTCACAATTCTGCCCTATGATGAAATTTGAGTGATTTCACCTCTCAAATGGGGTTAAGGGAGCATCACCAAACCCAACTCAAGGGAGCACCACCTTGAAGAATTCTGAAAACTTATTTCAGACAAGAGAAAGCAAGTATCAATCCAACATAATGATCTCACAACCCTCCATGCCTTCTTAAATAAGGCTCCTAGTCCAAACCGTCCTTAGAAGGAGAATCAGATTTGTTTCTATTAAAATATTCAAATGACTTCATCATTAAGGCATCAAAACTGCCCTAAGAGAAGATTTGATTTTATCCCATTCAAATATTCATTGCCTTCATCACTAAGACATCTAAGCCACCCTTGGGGAAGATCATATTTTACCTCATTAAAATATTGGCTCCTTCTTCCTTAAGTCTCCTAAACTGCCCTAGGAGAGAGAATTGACCTTCTAGAAGCAATGAGAGAGAATTGACCTTCTAGAAGCAAATCAAACGTGGTTTGATGTGGGTCGACCAACCAAGGAAGATAATAATATTTTATCTATTTTAAAACTCACCTCCTTGTTTGCTTTGACTTGCAAGTGGTCCATGAGATAATAATAAAATATGATCAACATTATGCTAAATTTTTTGTTAAGGATAATTCCCCTCTTAAATCTCTAAAAACATCTTACCAAAATTATGATTCTCATGGCCAATACCATTCCCTTATCTCGCCATATAACCCACGGGAATGCTAGATGGGCTAGAATCAAGTCACCAAGATGTCACTCCGAGAATGGGGACATTACATATTACAAGATCACTCTATATGAAAAATGTTAAAAACAACATGATGAAAAAGGAAACTCAATATGAGGTTTAAATCCTAGTAATAAGATAAAGACTGTAAAAGGAAAATATATATCACCAAATAATCACTCCTTTCCAATATGTAGAATCTACACACAAGGAAGACAAGGGAAAATGTTTGGTTGGGTTGTTTTAGGGGTGTGCCTTAGATAAACCCCCATTTTGGTCTTTCGACCTCCATGGACAACCAGTATTTTGATAATATTGATAGATATAATGAAAGAGATTGTTGTGAAGAAAAGTATAATTCCAAGAATATAAAATAATTTACTAAATGTACTGTGCTAACACCATATGTATCTAAATTCTAGCACAAAGAGGTTGTACACAGTAGGAAGAGAAACAAAAAAATGGATTATGCACTGTAAGATGTTAAAAACCTCTAAGAGAGATGTGAGAGCTTCCACAATGCTGCCTTATGCAATCCCACTTCGGAAAAGACACATGTAATACCCAAAGAACTTGCTATTCATGAAAACTTCAAAGCTTCTTTATGAAGTTGCAGAGTTTGATACCAAAAAATGTGAGCATGAGTGTATGAGTATGAGAGAAAATTAAAACTTGCTTTTTTTTTTTTTTCTCCCTTTTCCCTCAAAATAGAAAGTTGACTCGTTTTGTTCAATGCGATTGTCATGCAAATGCATTACTTCTAGAATATTCACAAGAAGGTAACACTCAAACAATCATTGGAATCACAAACTTTTGTAAGACACTAGTGTGCTATGTGGACATCTGCATGCAACACTCCTGTCTGAGAAAAAATGGACTAAAAAGATTGAATTATTATAAAAATGCTAGATAAGAGATATCCTAGTGTTAATGCTTTAAATTTAGGAAATTTTATATCATGAGCTAGAAGAGGGGAACATTGTGTAGTGTGAAATTGCAAGGGTATGCTATTTACGACACTACAATTGGAAACAAAGATGTAAAAATCTATAATACATTTGGATAGAGAGATTATAAGTGTAGACATCTAAATTTGACTTTAATTTATCCAAATTCATCCCCTTTCGTCTTATTTTGTTAATTAAGTAATACTACTATTATTTAATTAATACCTTTAATTCTGCCAAATCCCTAAGGTATTTAATCAATAATACCTTATCTCTTTAATCCTCCTTTCATCAAGTGAATTAAATAAATATGTTATTTATTTAATCCCCTTTATGTCACATTCTCCATCTTTTATTATCTAATCTTAATCCTTCTTCTAATCCCATCATTAGGATGTGCACATGCCTAATCCTTGATTAGGATGTGTCACATCCTCCAACTTTTGCAAGTTGGCCTCTAATCTCTCTTAGCCACCTAACCCTCCTCTAATCCTTCATTACTCTTCCCCATGTGATCTTTGACTTGTCACATCAAGTCACATGTGAAATCTAACTCTCTTCTAATCTTCATTAATTAGTCTAATCAAGTACTTGCACAATCCTAATCACTTAATTGAGTCAACCCTATTAAATTCTTTTTTTTGACAAGGCATCTCCTTCCCTATGTGAATTTTTAATTCACATTTAATCCCAATGCACCTTTGGAATTTAAAATTCTTCCCCTCTCCCCATAAGGATATTTGAGGAATTTTAATTCTCACTTGTCCTCTCACCCACATGGGGACAAGTACCTCCTTTATGAGGAGATCTTGTCCAATCCCAAGGTACTTTGTACCCCCCTCCATGTCATGTACTTCTCCTTCCACCTCATGTCCACCTCACCTTTTAGGGCTATATCACATGCCACATGTCAAGATGTGAGGGCTTGTGAGTTCTCAACTCACCTTAGCCCTACATCTTGATATTTGGTGGCTCAATCTTGGCCATCCATCTCCTCTAGGAATTCTCAAAAATTTCTATAAATACCCCTCTTTTTCTCATTTTGGAGAGATCATTTTGCTATCCAAACTCTTGCAATTTTATTTCTCAATCTACACTTAGCCATTTTCATGCTTTCATCCATTTTCATCCATCCTCACAACATCATTTAGCTTGCATCTTGTGCCATCCAAGGAGCATACACATCAAAGATCGAAGGGCCAACCAAAGGATCGATTCGACGCAAGGTATAAAGTTCCATTTTGTTGCTTTTTATCTTGTATTGTTTCCAACTTAGGCTAATCTTGAGGTGTAGGTTGTTTTGGTGTTTATTTGCACTCTTTTACTTGGCCATTTTAACGCTCACATTCGACCTATCACAATAAGTATTGCTACTTTTATTCATATATGATCATAGGGATGAATACATCCATGTATTTACTATATAGGAGGTTATGAATGAGAACAAAACATCAAATGAATGAAACATGTTGATGTGCAAAAGTTGGGTTGGAGTGTTGGACTCATTAGATTGGAGTGCTAATTACTAAGTTGGATGTTCCAAAGGCTTTTCTCTAATGGGTTTTTGTTGTACATGGTGTACTACTTAAATTTATATTTTAGGTTGACAACTAATAGCCACACCTATGTTGACAATGATCACATGCATATATTTTCATGGTAGATGTGGACAGGATGCTGTGACATGTTAGAATTTTATGATGTGGATTACATGTGGTGTGCGATGTTGTCATGCATTGAATGCATATGGTGTTAAATTTTAAAATTATATGGAGCTAATTCTTGTGGCGAAGGGCTTACCAATTGTGAAATGCATATGGAGGCATAACATGTGAATGATAATGTTCCATGTGTCGTAAATATATGACCCAACATGAAGTTGCGAAGGTAGATCATGTGCTTGTAGTGCACAATGTGGATGTATGAAGCATATGTGGAGCACAATGCTTGAATGAGCTAAAGATGCTTTGAGGAGGCTATTGAGGCTTGTATTCAAAGAACTCCTAAGTTTGAATGGAGAACTTAGAAGGTTGATGCTTCCTTGACTAGGTATGAATCAATACTATAGGATTTATATTTATGTGGAAGACAACTATGCATTAAACTAGAGTCCATGTGATTGCACATGAGTTATAGAGCAAGAAATATTGTTAATGATTTGATGCACATGACTATGGTAGGTCAACAAAAAATATCTTTTGCTTTGTTGTTAATGGTTGCATGCATAAGATTGCTTTCAATGAGAAGCATACTCACCTCAAAGATGGAAACATTGTAAGGTATACTATTAATTTTTAATTTAATGATATACTTTTATTTGTTTGATTCCATTTTGATTTGATGCACATGACTGTGGTAGGTCAACAAAAAATATCTTTTGCTTTGTTGTTAATGGTTGCATGCACAAGACTGCTTTCAATGAGAAGCATACTCACCTCAAAGATGGAAACATTGTAAAGTATACTATTAATTTTTAATTTAATGATATACTTTTATTTGTTTGATTTCATTCTAAGTCACTTGAGACACTCTTTCATCTTAGTGTTTGCAATTTTTGAAGAAAATTACTATGTATTAGGTTGTATAATAGTATACTTTTTCTAGAATACTTTTAGATTTAATCACTCATGCAATTATTTTCTCAATCATGGTAGGTTTTTTTTAATATGCATATTTAAAACAAGCATGAGTTCAAAACTAGGTTATGGCTTACCAAAACTCCTATATATTTGGAGGAACACACAAATTACGGTGGGTGGTTGTTAGAAAAAGTAACTTGGTGAGTTGTTCTACTACATTTGATAAATATTATTTTGGTTTTATCAACTTCCACCATTTTACTCAACATTCTTATGAAATATTTAATAATGCACCATCTTTTTCAAAATTTATGAAGTGTTTAGAAAGTATGATGTAAGATGACAACATATAGCAATAATATAATGTTTCTATTATTAAAATTAATTGAATGCATTTTGTCAAGATTATTCCAAGCACATACCACCTCTTCTAAATGAAAGAGTGACAAGACACATTTGCTTTAACATGGATGCAATTACAAATATATTTGTAATCATCAACATATATAAACACATAAATCATATATAATTAAAAAAAAAAGAATTGTTGGATCCTATAGACTAGTCCGACTTTTCCGTATCATTCATATGATCTAGAGATATTTGAAATTAAAACAAAATCACTACTTTATGTTTGGAAGCAATATGCTTATTTTAAAATGTGTATACTTATTGAATATATTAAAGTTGATTGTATTCATCATAAAAGAGACCATAAGACGAGAAGCTTGAAATGATTATTACATTCATCGATCCTTCCTTATTAGCAAATATTAAGCGGATTCTTTGTCTTATAATTATCATAAATGTACGAAGAAAATGTCATTAGTGTAATGATTACTCATGGTCCACATGCATCAAATTTGACAATCATCTATGACCATCAAATGAGGCTTCTATGTTAAGCAAATTTCTTTACCTTATGATTATCATTAATACACATGATAAAAAAATCACTAAAATAACAATTATTTATTGTACACATAATTGAAATTTGACAATCATTTATACCCATCAAATAATTTTAAAGTGACATATATTTTATAAAATTATTTTCAATAGTACATATAATTATAATACACTAATAATAACAAAAACTAATCACTATTAATTTAATAGTATTTCCACACATATAAACAAAAACTAATCACTATTAGTTTAACAAAATTTCCTATATATATATATATATAAAAGAAGATGAGTCCAAAAATACAAATTAATTTTTTTTCAAACTATCATTAGCCTATTACAATGACAACAAAAATGTTCTATGTTAAAAGGATGTTAGCTACATGTAAAGCCTTATTTTACTCACATGTAAAGCCTTATGACCATCAAATGAGGCTTCTATGCCAAGTAAATTTCTTTACCTTATGATTACCATTAATACACATGATAAAAAATCACTAAAATATCAATTATTTATTGTGCATATAATTGAAATTTGACGATCATTTATACCCATCAAATAATTTTTAAGTGACATACATTTTATAAAATTATTTTCAACAGTACCTGAAATTATAATACACTAATAAAAACAAAAACTAATCGCTATTAGTTTAACAATATTTCCACACATATGAACAAAAACTAATCACTATTAGTTTAAAGTATTTGCACACATATAAAAAGAAGATGCATCCAAAAACCCGAATTAAAAATTTCAAACTATCATTAACCCATTACAATAACAACAAAAATACTCTATGTTAAAAGGATGTTAGTTACATATAAAGCCTTATTTCACTCCCCCACTTGGATTAACCACATGCAATCAAGTCCAAAGTCCATGCAAGGTGTACTCAGGTCCAAAATTGTGGCCCAAAAATATACCCATAATTGCTCTAAACTACTCCCAATCAATCACACTCTAAACCTTGACCCATCCTCTTCCAAATTGCATATGATAATAATTGTCACTGCCTTATCTTGATTTGTCCCCCATTGATAAAACAACACTTGTAAAAGCTTGACATTCTCTAAAAAAACCTTGTTTTTGGTAACCCTAGGGGAAACCCAAGTAGATAAATGACCAAAAATAAATAAATATAGAACACCCATATTAGGTTAGGTATAGTCCCCATGGATAATGGACCCCACCAAGGAAAAAGAAAATCATTAACCAAAAAATTCTTGTAGGGGAAAAAACCTTAGTACTTTAGGCGATTGCATTATTGCTGTTGGACCACGGTAAATGTTAGGGGGAAGTGCCACCTGTCACCGACAATATCATGACGTGGTCAAAACGGGAGTGGTGGGCCAGCCATGTCACGTGGGGGACCATAGGTATTTCACGTTTGTTATAATGGACACCTCATCATTATATTTGTACATTTTATTTTCTTTATTGTCTATAGTACATGAGACATAAATACTCTTGTATTTATTTTAAAGAGTTTTTTATTCTAATTAGTTGCCATAGTTTGGGAAAAAACAAATTTAATTCACCCTTCTCTTTCACATGACTTTATTCACTTCCATAATTTCAATAAAGTGATTGTATAGTCAACAAAGCAAGAATAAAGTGACAAATTTCAGGATTGTGGCGGTGGTTTTGCATATGACCACATGCAATAGAAGACAAATGTAAGCCCAAGTAAAGTGCAAAAATAAAAAGCTAGGATGGCTATAGAAACACCTAATTGTTCCCTATGGTGTGTAGGTACAATCAAATCTGAAAACTACCCTACATTGGATCCATAAACCTAATTGGGTAGGATAAAGACCTCTTTAGGGGCTATAGCAATTAGTGACATTGAACTATTTTGTTTAGTGATTTAACATTAGATCACATAATCTATGTTAAAGTGATAGTGGATCACTATGAAAAGATAGTGCTTATGGTATACTAGGTGGGTACGATGGTGAAAGGTTGGTATCACATTGGTAGGGGATGTCATATAGTCTATTAGGAATAGAATAAAATGCATAGTTATATTTTTTTTAATTGGATTAAGATTGGAAGGGTATTTGAAAATGAAAATAATAGTTATTACATATGAGTAGTAAATATCATAGTTTATATTTGGATGGTTATGAATGGTAATTATAAATTAAATGAATAATCAAGATTATAATCAATATTGGCAATAGGGGTATGGTATGATTTGTTAAGTTGTTGAGGTGTTGTTCTTGCCATCGAGGTTCAAACTCCACTGGGGTGTTATTATTGAATGTTTAAATTGGGGATGAGGTCCCCCATTTGTGACCTCAGCAGATCATAGCTCTGGGTCAAAAGCATTTACCCCTTAAAAAAAGGTTATAATCAATATCAATACAAAATATCCGTAATAGTATTAAATCAAAATGTGAATTATATAACGATATCAACTCAAATATAATATTGTATTCTTGTACATTTTGACAAATCTACACAATTTGTATTTATTTTTAAATAATAAAAAATAGCGGTATTTCATATTATATTTCCTTCTTGTTATACTACATTTGCTCTCATGCATCACTTGAATTTTATTTTTGCACTTCGACAATTCTTCATGTTTTGTATTTGTTTCTAAATAATAAAAAATATGCGTTCCATGTTATATTTCCTCCTTATACTATATTCTCTTCAATGGATAGTTTATTTTTGAGGGAATATGTATATGTATGATTGTTAGATGGTGTAAGCAAACTACTCTTTGCATAAATTTTGGGATAAACCAATCTAATAAGTATTAATAGATAAATATTTTAGAAATACGAATTGAGATTGATAAAGATTATATAAGTGACTTTGATCATTTTGGTATATTTTGGATTTGATTTGGAGTGGGAGATGGGTGAACTTGAAAAATGGAATTAGTTTTTGAGAATAAGTGTAGATGGAGGTAGATATGGATTGAGTTATGTGCCCACTCTTTGTAAAAATCATACTACTTATATACTTGTCATTGCATAAAGGATAACCTAGTTAAAGTGAGTCCAAAACAAGGAGAAAATTCTAAGCTATATAAATTTCACCATTACATTTTTTCCTCACTTTAACTTGTACATGAACTACCACACAAATACATTTCAAAATAAAATCATATAACCAACATAAAAGTTAAATATTTAGACACATTTAAAAGGATATGATTATGGATGTAGATGCTTTATTACACACTCCCTTGTAATGATTGCATAATTTGAAAATCTACAAATACAAAATAGAAAGATCCAATGAGTAGCATTTATTAACATTTCAAAATAAACATAAAACACAACTACTATCTTCAACAAATAAAAAATATACTACCCATAGACAACTAAAATGATATTGCATAAGACACTAAAGTTGTACTACACTTGGTAGCTAGAGGAAACCACAAAGTGATAGTTGATAAAATACTACCTAATGATAATTTATATGATACTACATAAGTGACTAAAGTGATATTGCACTCAAAAAATTTAAAATTAAATATGCTTGTGATAGTATTTGGGACCAAATCCAAGAAAGTGGCATTGGTAAGGTCCTTGTATACCTCCTCCAACTAATTACATGCATAAAATGCAATTAGTTTTGAAGAAAAATAGAACATATTAGATAATCTAATCAATTTAGTCCCACTAAACATGCATATAAAGATATCATTGTGTGACAACCATATATAATGATAATAATCAAGGTAGTCCCAATGTTGCTCTCACTTAGGGTCATAAATCAAATGCCCCAAAATCATAAATGTCATATAAGGATCTTGTAAGTACAAACAAGTGTGAGATATCATTATGATAAGTATTAGGAAAAAGTATAATTATCATGAACATGCCAACAAAAAATATAAGCATAAATAAACATAAACATTAGGAAATTAGATTAACATAACATTGTAAGATATAAGCATTAAGATAATTGAAGATATCAATGGTACTATGGGAAGAAATATTATTATAAGATGGATTTGATTTTGAGATATTCCTTCATTAATTTTTTAGTTATAAAGTTATGCATCTATCGACTCTTATCTATAGGAGGTATCAAATATCTCTATATATCCTTGGTCAGGTAGAGGTTCCATAATTTAGTACTCAACAATTGGGAAATGGTAGTGAGGATGAGGTAGTGGTAGCATTTGGACCAACTATAGGTGAAAACAAGAGAGGGAGAGGAGGTCTCATTGGATGTGGTACTATTACAATCAATCATCAAGGATAATGATTAGCTAGGATGGTGATCTAGGCATATACTATAGTCTAAGAAAAATATTTATCTCATAAAATATCTATGTATATAGAAGATCTAACTTGTACAACATGTGTGGTATGTAAAAACAATAGCAACGTGAGTGGAGATGATCTATGACATAATCAAGCAACTAACTTGAGATTTACCAATGTTGATAGAGCATATAAAGAGAGATTATCAACATGCACACCAATTTGCTCCATTATTTAATCTAGTGAGTTGGCCTTAACAAAAATCACTACTAAGTGTTGCACATATTAGGTTAAGAGAGATAATATTTTGATAGAGATAATATCATTTAAATAGAGATTGATGAGGGAAAAATCAAGATAGCCTAATTGTAGAGAGATATTGATGATTTGTAGTTGGTATTTGAGGTTGCATAAAGGGGAGAGAGATACATTTTGGATAGATTTAAAATTATTAGACTTAGAGTATCTATGCCTATATTTGTAGGGTCAAAATTTTTCTAGGAGTATCAAGTAGTGCATATAGATAATGCTAATTTGTGAGAAGAGTTTGGATGATTTTGAAGTATGATTATCATGATGTATCAATCGAGGAGTAGGTCAATAATTGAATTTGAGTAGGGATAGATTTATTAGGAGTGAGATAGGATCCCTAATTTATTTATGTATTGAGATTCATGCTATTGTATTCACATTACTACTAAAACACTTTATGATATTCCATTTTTAATTTTTCAATATATGTTTAGTGGAATGGATGTGTATATTTTTTTATGCTATTTTTACTTTTTAGTATATTCATGTATCTTTGAAATGATATAATGTGTTAATAAACCAATTTTGTAATAACCCAATGAGTAAATTTTGGAAATAATATTAGATATGAAATGTTTTTTAAATAAATTTCACCAAACTTACAAAATCATCAAAACATGCTATCTAGGAAGCACCAAAACTGCATTGTATTCATTTGGATTACTTGCAAACAAAAATACATTAACAAATTAGAGAAATGGGCATCCAATGGATTTTTATTATAGCCAATTCAACATATGAAAAATCCCAAATAAACTGATACAAAAACATATAAAAATAACTAAGGAATCATACCATCTCATTAGCAAACCACTCTTGAAACACTACCAATATATTGAAAAGCAACTTAAACTCCTAAAACTTCTATAAATAATATGGTACTGATAAGTACATGAGAATTGAATTTTATGACCAAAAAAAAAAACCATAGAAACAACAAAAATAAATCTAAAAAGAGTTCCACACTTCTACACAAAATTAGGTGATTTATACGTTACCGATTTCAACAATACATTGCCAAATTTCACCCAAATAACATAAAATAAAGCTTAAAAAATATATATTAGGTTCTCGAAATATTAAAAACCTTCACCTACAACAATAATCACTCCTACAACACTCTTAGAAACCAAAACTACAACTGCACATCAAACTATACACAAAACTAATTGAACTAATCAATATGATGAAGCTCTAATGCACTCCCTGAGTGAAAATGTTCTCCAATGTATTCAAAGATATTTCATCCTATAACCCTCAAAAACCATTAATTTTCATCCATAATTTGTAATCTCCTATGGACTTTCACCCACAAAAGAATATTGTAGAAAAAAAGTTCATACAATGTTATTTAAAAGAAAGATAAATCAATAATATGATCCAAAAAAATTATCTAGCTAAGAACATATAGAAAATAAAACAACCTGGGTGTCCAAGAAGTCCCACACCCATTTGGGAGGGAAAAATACAATTTAAATTTGCATAGAAACTCCCACCATTTTCTATCGCCAAGTGTTGCCTATTCTCTTCACAACTCAAAATGACCTTTCATAACTACCATAGATTCTTATCTAAAATAGCTCCATAATGCAAAATGCACCCCATGAGAATCCCAACACCTCCTTGGGATATTTTTATTAGTGATTAATATTTATTTGGATAAAATTTCTAAAATTTGAATTTAAAGTGGAACCAAAATAAATATTAAATAAAATATTTTCTTTCGTCATTGCCTTAGCTCACCAAAAATATGAAATATGAGCTTAAGTATAATAAATTGAAATTTCACTTCATTTGGGACATTATAAGTCCCTCCACAAAATTTATTGCCCTCAAGCAATGCAAATTTGGATGCTCCAAAATCTTGGGTCCCTTCTAGGTAGCATCTTCTATTGGAGAATTCTTCCATCTAATGAGATATTCAATTATGCTTCTATTTGTCAAATTCTTATTCCTGGTATCAATCACAACTTTAGAAATTAAGATTAGTCTTCCTTCATTATCTAACGGAGGAAAATAAACTAAAGGATTAATATGCAAACCAAGTGATTTTTTTAAGCATCAAACATGGGAGACATTGTAGATTTTACTACTTGTAGGAAGCTCCAACTCATAAGAAAGTTCACCCACTTTCCTTGTTATCTTGTAGGGCCCATAAAACTTGGGTTTGATATTTCTAGATCTAATCTTCTTCATAGACGATTGTCTATATGGTTGCAACCTCAAAAACACCATGTCACCCACCTCAAATGATCTCTCTATATGGTTCTTATCTACATATATATTTTGTTGATTTTGAGCTTGTTGCAAGTTATCTTTCAATGCCCTCAAAATATCCTAATTGTGTTTAACCAAATATTTTACCGTAGGAACTCTACTATCTGGTATAATCAAATCAATAAAACTTAAAGCATCATATCCATAAATTGATTTGAAAGGAGACATGCCAATTGACATGTGGTAGGAAGTGTTGTAGCAATATTCTCCAAGATGCAACCACTTGACCCAAGCTGACTATTGACTAGAGACATAGTTCCTGAGATAACCTTCCACCCACTTGTCCAATATCTCTATTTGACCATTTATTTGAGAATGGTAGCTCGTGCTTTGTGTTAGCTTGGTGCTTTTCAAATGAAATAACTCCTTCCAAAAAGAACTGAGAAATTTACTGTCTCTATCATTGACTATCTTCTTTGGAAATCCATGTAAATGAAATACTTCTTTAAAGAAAACATCAATAACTTGGGAGGATTTGAAATCCATGGTGATAACATAGAAATGAGCATATTTAATCAATCTCTCAACTACAACATATATACAATCTTTTCCATGTACCTTGGGCAGCTCAATGACGAATTCCATGGAAATATTTCTGATGTAAGAGGGGTTCTCAACAACCCTCTTTTCTAAAAATAAACATTTTACTAACGTCAACAGTGCATACAAATCAACAACAAAGTTTCTATTTTTCCTTGGTGGATGGTAAGGTGTGGTCTACTTTATTTGGTGCTAAACTTAAGGAGAAAAGTTCCTTGCCTCTAGTAGACTTCTTTGATAACCCGTTAGCGGGTGATTATTTGGTTTCGGTACCAGATTGAATTATTAACAAGGGTATTCTTACCATGGAGAAATCACTGGTTGGTAAGTTTCTGGGACCTCGGCCTAATATTGAAATGGTTCGTATGCTGGCTAAAAATCATTGGCATCTAAAAGGCCAAGTTGAGATTGCAACCCTTGCAAAGGGTTTCTTCTCTTTTTCTTTTACTTGTGATGAGGATTTGTTGAAGGTTTTGGTGGGGGGGCAACGACTTATTGGGAAATCTACTCTGGTGTTGAAGAAATAGGAGGCGGGCTTCTCCCCAAGCTCTTGTTCCTTTGATTTGGCTACTGTGTGGGTTCATTTGCTCGGGCTCCCTCTTGAATTCTAGGATGAACGGGTCTTTAAAGGCATAGCATCAACTTTTGGACGTTTTCTTTCTGTTGATAGTCTTACTCCTTCTAGGCGTAGGCTTGTTTATGCTTGACTTTGTGTGATTCTAGACCAGGCAACGAATCTTCCTTCGTTGATAAAGATTAACTCGAAGTTGGGTGTGTGGGAGCAAGCGGTTGAGTTTGAATCTATCCCTTTTTCCTACTTCCATTGTAAGAAGGTGGGACATTGGGTGAAGAAGTGCCCTTTGAAGCTTGTGGTTCCTCCTAAAATGAACTTGGTCCCTCAAAAGGAGGCCAAATTTTGGAAGGGAAGCGAAATGAAGCGGGCTCTGTAAAGGGCTTAGTTGAGTCTGTGGAGGGAGTGGCATATGAGGATCCATCTCTTGGTGACTCTGTTGTTTCTCCTAGTGCTTTCCCTATAGAGGAAGCTCCTTCAGGGGAGGGTGTGGAGAAGGGTTCGTGTGTTGATGAACGTGTTATTAATTCAGTGGAGGAAGGTGGTGTTGTATCATTGGCTTTGGTGGTTGTTGAGCCAGAGAAGGTGAGCCCTTTGAAGATGGTCTTTGAGGGGATGATGTTAACTTCCAAAGAGGATTGTTTGGATTCCCCTTGGGTGGATTCTATTGTGGAAAAAGAGGATTTATCCTTTGTTGAACCATTGGTGGATTCGGTAGCTAAGAAGCTAGTGCTCACCTCTTCTATCATTGATTGTTCCAACTGTGCTTCTTAGGAGGAGGAGCCCTGTAATACTGTTCATTCAGCCTCCAAGTCTCAGAATAAGAAGAAGCCAAACCCTCCTGGGTTGGGGATGGCTACTAGAAATTGCTTGAAGCTAAATTATGGATCAAAACCAAGGGGTGGAGGAAGGCCTTCTTTGCAAAAAATAAGGGAGAGGGTTAGCAAATGTGATATTATTGATGGATCACAAATTACTCTACTTGAGATGGGCCTGGATAGTCCCTCACATATTCCTTTGTGAAGATCCTCTCCTAGAATATAAGAGGATTAAATAATCCTCATAAACAAGATCTTCTTGCAAACATTGTAAGAGATCATTGGCCTGATATAATTTTGATTTAGGAAACTAAGATGAGTGCTGAGAAGGTTGATAGAATTAAGAATAGGTTCTTTAAGAACTGTGGTTGTCAAGCTGTTGATTTTGATGGTGCTTCTAGCTGGGTGGAAACATTTTGGAATCCTAAGGTGGTTGCTGGCTCCGATTTGTTTTCTTTTGAAAATCATGTGGCTACCTTGTTATTTTGTTTTAGGGAAAAGTTCTCTTGGGTTTTGTCTAATATCTATGCTCCTAATGCGAAAAGCTCTCGTAAGCATTTTTGGGAAAGATTGAATATTTTTAAGGCTCAGTTCTCTTTTCAGAATTGGCAGGTGATGGGGGATTTTAATACTCTGTTGAATGATGTTGATAAGTTTGGGGGTGCTCAGGTGGTTGATGAAAGTCGTCTTGACCTCATGAATTTTATTAATGATAATCTTCTATTAGATTTGGATTTGGGGGGAGTGTCCTTCACTTGGTCCAATCGACATACTGGGGATGCTTTGATACAAGTTAAGTTGGACCAGGCTCTTATTTTGCCTAACTGGTTGCACTTTTATGCATGTTCCCACTCTGCTTTAACGAGGCTGAGGTCAGATCATTTCCTGATTTCCTTGAGAGCTGAACCCTTTGGTCGTAAAAAGGCTTTTCCTTTCAGACTTGAGAAGATGTGGACTAGCCACCTTGATTTGCGTTCTAAAATTGCTCAATGGTGGAATATTAATGTTGATGGGTCTGCTATGTATAAAGTTGCTAAAAATTTGGCCTTTGTTAAGCAGAATTGGATTCAGTGGAATAAGGCCTCTTTTGGTAACATCTTTGAGGAAAAATCGGTTCTTAAGTCTAAGTTGGATTTTGTGCAGCGAAAATTGCAGGCTTCTGGGTCTGATTCTATGCTTCTTCAAGAGGAAAGTGCTCTTTTGTTTAGTTTGCATAATATTGTGGCAAGAGAGGAGGAGTTCTAGAAGCAGAGGTCTAGGGCTATTTGGCTTCGAAGTGGGGATAAAAATACTCTCTTCTTTCATCTCACGACTTTGAAGCATAGATCTTCTAACATGATATCTAAAGTTGTGGTGAATAATTCTTCAATTGAGGAGGATGATGAAATTAGATCTGCGACTTAGTCTTTCTTTGAGGACCTTCTCTCAAAGGATCGTCTGTTGGATCCTACTAGCCAACATGGTTTCCTGAATGTTATTCCTAACTTGGTTTTAGAGGAGGAAAATAGTATCTTGATTGTCATTCCTTTGGATGAGGAGATCAGAAAGGTTGTGTTTTCTTTTGAAGGGAATAAATCTCTGGGGCCAGATGGGGTCCCTATGTTATTTTTTCACTCTTATTGGGAGATCATTTGAAAGGATGTTATCAATGCCACAAAATAATTTTTTGGAAGTAGACAACTACTTAAGGAGTTGAATTCCACTTTTATAGTGTTAATTCCTAAGAAGCCTAGGGCTGAGCGCTTTGGTGATTTTAGTCCTATTAGTGTTTGTAACTCAATTTACAAGATTTTTCTAAGGTGCTTGTTTCAAGGCTGCATAGGGTGTTAACCAAGATTATCTCTTTACAACAGAATGGTTTTGTGCCAGGTCGGTAGATTTTGGACTTTATCATAACGGTGCATGAAAAAATTCATTCTCTTAAAGTTAACAAAAAGCCTAGTCTTATCTTGAAGCTTGATTTGGTCAAAGCCTATGACTAGGTGAATTGGAGCTTCCTATGTAGTATTCTCAAGGCGTTCGTATTTTTGGATAGGGTGCAACAATTGGTGTGGCAGTTAATCTCCTCTCCTTTTGTGGTGTTGATCAATGGCTCTCCTTCGGCCTTTTTCAGAAGCTCTTGTGGCCTGTGTCAAGCAGATCCTATCTCTCCCTTTCTTTTTATCATTATGGTGAAATCTTTGGCCAGGTATCTCCTCCAGGTGGTGTCTAATGGGGCCTTCAAAGTTCTTTATCCCTCTTCACTCCAGCTCTGTTGCTCCCATCAAAAATTTGTTGATGATACAATTATTCTTGCGGAAGCTTCTGTATCAGCAACTAAATCTATTCGTCTTATCCTTCAGCAGTATGAGGCAACTTTGGGTCAGAAGGTAAGTTTTCCTAAGAGTACTGCATTTTTTCTAAATAATCCAGAGCTTTGTCAATTGAGGATTGCTAGTATTCTTGAATGTGGTATTGGGGAGTTTCCTTCAATATATATGGGGCTCCCTCTTTGTTCTAACAGTGTTCTTGATTCCTTTTGGAATAGTATCATTGATAAGTTTAATTCAAAGCTTGCTGGTTGGAAGGTTTCCCTGCATAGCCAAGCTGGAAAAATCCAGTTAATTAAGTCGACTCTCTAGAATTTGTCGGTTTATGCTTTAAGTTTGTTCCAAATTCCTAAAAGATTTTGGGATAAGATTGAGGGAATTCAAAAAATATTCTTGTGGTCTGGTGTGGAGGAGAAGAAAAGATTACACTTGCTGTCCTAGGAGGAGGTGTGCAGATCTAAATCCCAAGGTAGTTTAGGATTGCGTAAATTGAAAGATTTCAATTCTTCCCTTATGGATAAATAGTTATGGAACTTGCTTGTGACTGATAAGGAGTGGACAACTATTTTTTCTTCAAAGTACTTGAGGGGAGTGGATAAATATAGAGATTTGTTTAAGGAGAACTTTGTCCCTTCACAAGGGTCGGTCCTTTGGAACTTTATGATTCATGCTCGTTCGACTGTGGCTGTTGGTTTGCAGTGGGTTTTGGGAAATGGTAGAAGGATCATGTTTTGGGATGATTGGTGGATAGGGCATGGGCCTTTGAAGGATGAACTTTGGGCAGCCCCTTTCAAAGATTTTTGTATTAGGGAATGGGGTGTTTTTGTTGCTGATTATATATCCCAGGGTAGTTGGATTAGTCTTGATGTGGTTAACAGGGACTTGAAGCTCCTTTTTGAGTTTCTTTCCACGATTCATATCCTGGTGGATGCTCTTGAGGATTCATTTTCTGGCGGTTAACTCCTAATGACAATTTTTGTATGTCTTCGACCTTTTCCTTTCAGACTCAGATGGTTGGTCCTCCTCCTTTCTAGGGCCGTTTGTGGAATGGGAAGCTCCTGCTTAAAATCAATATTTTCTTTTGGCTACTTTGTCAAGACAAGATTCTAACTTTAAATAATCTTGTGAAAAGGGGAATGTCTCTGTCGAACAGGTGTTTCTTATGTAAACAAGTGACTGAGGATTTTCTTCACTTGGTGACTAGTTGCAGTTATACTTGGGAAGTTTGGGCTCATATTTTTCAGTTGTGGGATATTGTGTGGGTGTTCCCAGCCTCCTTTGTTGACTTATGGTCTTAATGGGTGGCTCCTTCTCTTAACCCGACCCTCTCTTTGTTGTGGTCTCTTATCTTGCCTTATGTTGTGTGGGGTGTTTGGAAGGAACGTAACAATCGAGTTTTTCGTCAGCTGGAACTGTCTTCTTCTAGGCTGGCCTTTAAAATATGTGATGCTATCAGGGAAAATTTTCTTTCTGAGTTCTTGGTGATCCCTTCATTTAACCTGAAAGTGAATGTTTCTTCTTATGATCTACTTGTGGGAAAAAGATGGAATCTTCCTTGTGACCTTTCTAATTCGGTGAAGAAGTTAAAAGAACCCAGGGAAGGGTTTCGATGGAAGGCTCCTTCTTCTGGTTGGTTTAAAGTTAATTTTGATGGAGCTTCTAAGGGAAATCTAAGTCCTGCTGGTTGTGGGGCAATGTTAAGAGATGAGAATGGTAGGTTTGTCTCTGTGGTGGCACTCCCTTTGGGAATCCAAAGAAACCACTTTGCAGAGGAAGCTGCAACCTATCATGGCCTCATTTTGGCAAAGAATCTAGGGGTCTCTAAACTTTGGTTGGAAGGGGACTCACTTAATATAATAAACTGTCTTTTGAGGAAGTGTCCGCCATCGTGGTCTATTGCTCATCTTATTAATGATTCAATATCCATCATTAATTATTTTGAGGAGATTAGAATCTCTCATGTGTTTAGAGAAGCTAACATGCTAGCTGACGGGTTTGCAAATTTGGGAGTGGTAGCTAAATATGATTGGGATGCATTTGAATCATTACCACTCAATCTTAAATCTATTTCCAATGATGATCAGGTGGCATGTTTTTAAGGTGGTCGATATAGGGGAAAGGTTCTTCATAATATTTTTGAGTTGGCTTATGCACGTTGAACCTTGGCCCTACCCATTTCATAATTACAACTTTGACGTCCATAAAATTATGGCCTGGCTACGTAGGTAGGGAAGTAATTTGAATGAAATTCTCACACATTTTGTGGGTATTATTTACGTGGTTTTGCGGATAGTCAGGTTTATTTTGTTTTTGCATAATTTTTTGGTGCTATTGGGTTCTTGCTCTTTACATGCCACCATGGGTGGAGCTTGCTGCAGGGTCGAATCAAGCTTGTGTGAGGAGTTCCAAAGCAATGAAACAGTGTGGGATCATTTGGATAAGGGTGGGGTAACCCA
>VDFB02262983.1:153266-308772 GCA_007258455.2 Sequoia sempervirens
ACTTTGTTACCTTTGATAGAAATGTATTTCCGATGTTGAATCTGAAGATGTTTTGAAGAGAGGTCTTATTTGTTGAGTAAATTTTGCACGGCGTTGTAAACTTTGCACTGATGATATCTCAAATGGAGGGTGGTTGTCTAGTTGATTACAATGTCATCACAGATCTCTTTCTTCAGGTAATTGCTTTCTAGTTGTTGTAATTCATATATCTTCTTCCTATTGATAAATAGATTATGGTTTTTGATATGGAACTCTGAAGTTGAGGTGACTATTAAACTATTGCTCTAAATGTAATTTTTTTTGTTATATGATTATTTCTTGTAGTGTCTATATTGGGTGTAGATTCATGCATCAAGTTGTTTGAACAGTTCAAGTCTTATGAAGGGCTATGTTTCTTCTTGGGTGCATATTTGAGCTCCATGTGATTTGATTTTGGATTGTCACTTGTATCATTTTGTCACTAATATTCATTGATCTATTTGAGGAGGTAATTTTGTAGTAGCTTGTTAACCTTGTACTTATATCGTAAACTGCATTTTCAATGTCATTAGCATTGAGGATCCCGACATTAACTTCAAATACATTGAAGTAGTAGCCAAAACTGGACAAATCAAGGAGGTGGAACGTGTAACCAAAGAGTCAAACTTCTATGATGCTAAAAAGACAAAGAACTTTCTTGGAAGCAAGACTTCCAGATGCTCGTCCACTGATAAATGTTTGTGATTGATTTGGATTTGTCAACTGTCATGTTCAATAAAGCTTATCAGTCAAGGTATATGTAGAACATAGTTCTCAGTCCATACTGAGTATTCATGGTGCAAAGTCTACAGAGGAGTCTTTCATAGGACCCTTAGGCTTCATTTTTCAAGTAGTTATTTCATGTTTTGGAGCTGTATAAGTAAAAAATAAAGCATTGTAACTCAATTTTTTCTCATTCACAACAATGAGAAACATACGTTGTAACACATTTTTCAAAGCAAAGACATATTTAAGTCTTGTATCTGTTGTAAGAACACCTTTTCTCAATAAAAATTTAGTATTTTACATTCTTAATAGCTTTTTCATTATGTGCAAATGAATGATTGATTATATTTTTTTGTGTTTTATGTTTAAACCTCAAAAGCATTGTCTCATTTCCAACACTTTTAGGTAGAAATCAGTTGTGAACAAAAATAATTAAATAAACCACCAATTGACTAAATATACTACCAATTGATAGAAATTAGTGAATAAATATGACTAAAAATATATGACTAAATTTACTACCAATTGACAAAAATAAGTGAATAAATATGACTAAAAATATACTACCAAATTGATCAATCAAAACAACCAATTAATGACTGGAAATAAACTACTAATGGTCATGTGACCAAGCTCAGTGAATAATATGACTAAATATATGAATAAATCATTGAATAAATATACTACCAAATCGATCAATCAAAATGATCAAATAAATGACTAAAATTGGTTTAGTCATAAATTTGGTCACGATATAAATGACTAGCAATATACTATTAATGGTCACATGACCAAGTTTAGTCATTTATAAGCAGATTTTAACAGTTTTTTCATTCATATATTGTTGTTTATGTACTAGTGAGCCCATCCTTACCGTCGGTGTACCTTCATCGATTGACATAAATCGGCAACCAATATTTATTGGAGACTCGACATATTCACCTGTCCAATCATTTCCACTGGTCGATGTCAACTCATTTAATTTGGTCACATCAATTTTTTGCTTGGATCGTTCTCTCCAGTGTCCCAACATACCACTACTTGAGGTACCTATCTAGTCAGATCTGTCTCGTCAAATCATAGTTGGTATGAATTTTTGTTGTGCATTCCATTTATTGCACAGTGGAGGGTTAAATCGTCACCTGGTCAAATCAGACGAAGGCTCACCTATCAAATCCGAGCAGGTGGTATTTTCTTCTTCTGCAGACCTTAGCCAACAGTATTTACCGTGTGAGCTATCTATAGCTTTTTGTAGTCACCCGCTCTTTCCAATTGTTGGTCATTTCTCACCTAACTGTTGGCTCGTCTTCTCCAGTTTCAGGGTACCTGCCTATCAATTCATCAACTTGGAAGGTCTTTTATATTGGAAAGTTTTATTTCTCTTATAAAGTTTTGTTAATAATTAACTTTGTTTAAAAAAAATTAACTTTTGGGCCGACAGTGAATGGGGGGGTGGCCTATGGGTGGCGCGGCAACCGGAGCACCACCCCCACTCCGCTCGCCCACCACCCATGGTGGCAGTAGAAAATAAGCCTTTTATTTTGTACCTTTTGGCAATGAGGTCATATGGGCAACCAAGCCCTATGTTGGAAATAGGTTGCCATTAAATTGCAAATCCTAAACATTAATTATTTCATGTATCTCCTTGTTTCTTGGAATGTGTTCAACAACACTAAGATTATTGTGAGATTAATTTTTGATGAAATAATCATGATTATTGACATTTGTAATTAATTCTAAATGTAAGAAGCATGTGAGGGCATCCATATTGAGTTCCTAAATAATAGGGACACATGGGACACTCACATGGTAAGGTGAAACTCACCTTGTGTTCAGTTAACTATACGAGTAACAGCTTAACACTTCTAATGCATGTAAAGATCCTAGGAGTTAGGATTTGATGTTTGCATGCTTGAAGTTCAGCTTAAGATCAGTTAAGTTTAGTTTAGATTAGTTCTCACTCAGTTTCAAGCTTTCGCTTCAGCC
This sequence comes from Sequoia sempervirens, assembly GCA_007258455.2. Taxonomy (NCBI): domain Eukaryota; kingdom Viridiplantae; phylum Streptophyta; class Pinopsida; order Cupressales; family Cupressaceae; genus Sequoia; species Sequoia sempervirens. Next base: position 155,997 of record VDFB02262983.1, read on the forward strand.
CAGTTTAGAATCAATTTAGTCTCGGGCCTCCCTTCGCTCACCTGGCCTCAGCTCAGTCCTTGGTTCGGTTCGTTCACCGGGGCCAGTTATCTTCAGTTGCATGCAAGTGCATGTTGCATGCATGTTGGTTATTTTGAGTTGCATGTAGTTAGCTTCAGCTAACTTGTAATGCATGGCTAATAACATTGAGTTGTATGACAGATAACAGGGACTAACTCCAGTTAACAAGGGATGACCATTCTTTGGGAATGGTGTTGAGTAAATGTTTCAGTTAACAATAAAGCACTTGAATCTAACTTGGGCAAGCCCAAGATGCTTTATTGGAATTAACTCCAATGCATGATAAGATATTTTGATGGCTCAGTTAAGTAGCTTTAATTGTGGGTGCCATCTTTGAGGAATAGCTTTGGAATTATCACCGAAGTGAAGGAGAAGTTGTAGCTTCAGTTTGGGACACCCAAATGCATGATGCACATGTTGTAAGCTTTAGTCTTCACTGAAGAACTCTACTTGAAGGAATATGGCGTACCTTTTCAAGGGCTTGAGATTATGCATTGTAATTATCACCATTTGGAGATTACAAGGTTGCATATTGTCTATATATCTCATTCAAGTTGAATAGAATTTTGAGATTGGTTATTGCAGGTGTGAAGAAGATTGGTAAAGACAGAAGAAGCATTCTCAAGCAAGAATTGGAGCTATTGTAATTCAGAGTTTGAATAATAGAATAATTCTTGGTGGAGTTTTTTCCCGAAAGGGTTTCTCCACGGTATATCTTGTGTGATCCTTCTATTATCCTGTCTAATTCTTCTAAATAATTATCTCTACATTCTACAACAGTAAAATGGATTAATCAAGATAATCATCCACAAAGAATTTATGTAACAAAGAAAAGACTTACTTAGAATAGAAATTTTGAATTTTTACAGAGTATTAAGCTAAGAAAACACCTCATTTTTCAACATTTGGTATTAGAGATGAGGTTGGGTAGAGTATTGGGACGCCTTTCTCTTAAAAGATTGGAGGTTTTTTAGCTTAGTGGGAGCTCTTATTATTTTTGTTATTTGCTGATTTTGGAATTAAGTCTTGTTATAATGAATTCAAGGTTAGAGATTGAAAGGTTCAATGGTTCAAACTATGAAATGTGGAAATTAAAAATGGAAGATCTTCTTGAAGAAAGAGATCAGTGGTTAGTGGTTAATAATGAGACAAAGACACCTACAACTATTTCAGATGAAGATTGGGCTAAGTTAGATAAGAAGGCAAGAGGAACAATAAGGTTATGTCTTGCTGATGTTGTTCTTTTGAATGTTTCAATGGAAACTAGTGCATATAAATTATGGAAAAGAATAGGGGATATTTATCAAACTAAGAGTCTCACCAATAAGTTGTATCTGAAAAGGCAATTATATTCATTGAAAATGAAAGATGGTGATTCAGTTGCACAACATTTGAATGCTTTCAATTTAATTCTCAGTCAGTTAGCATCTATAGATGTAAAGCTAGAGGATGAGGATAAGTGCATTTTATTACTTTGTTCGTTACCAAATTCTTGGGAAAATCTAATTGTTGCAATTAGTGGTAATGGTGCAGATCCAAAGATGGACAACATTATTCCTACTCTCCTGTCAGAGGAGATGAGGAGGAAGTCTAAGGAGGAAATCCAAGATGCCTTGTTTGTAAAAGGTAGGTCTAAGAAAAAGGAGCCTAAGGGAAACAAGGAAGGGAAGGGTAAGTCAGAAGGACGAAGTAAGGTAAAGTGTTGGAACTGTGGGAAACTAGGACATGTGAAGAAGGATTGTAAGAACAAGAAAGAGAGTTCTAATTCTTCTACAAAGGAGTCCTCATATAATAGTAATGATGCATTGGTTATTTCAGTTAATATTGTTTGTGATAACTCTGCTTCATGTTTCAGAGTAATCTTCGTAGAGAGGATGGTAGTCACAATGCCATGTGTGACTCGGTATCACGGTTCAGTGGGAGTTGTTGGCAGTGACTTGGATGCATCATTGGTAAGGTTATCTCCATGTGGTTGGAGATATGGTTTCTTGGTTTAGAGTATATTTGTTATGGATGTCATGGTTTACTCTTGATACTAGTTTAGAGTTTGGCATATTTACATGGTTCTCTTGAGACTAAGATGTATAAGTATGTTATGATGCATGTGATCTCCTAAGAGGAGATGGTTAGATCATGGATGTCATGTTTATGTTCTTGATTCATGATTGGAGTTTTGACAATGATCTTGTGTAGTTCTCTTAAGTTTTGGGTACATTAATCATTTGCTTGTCTACTTCATGAAAGTGTTGTGTTGCATTTGGAGTTTGGCATGGATTGGTTGGTTACAGGTCCTCATGGATACTTGGAGAAATAGGTGAGGCTGGAATTCTCTTGTGGTAAGAGACATTTGTTGGAATGGTTACTTGTGAGAAAAGTTTTTCAACAGAAAAGACCGAGGAGTCTACACCTTGGTTGAATGTGAATTCAACACACTCGGTGGTTTAGCATACCTCTAAAGAGGTGGTTTGGTTACAGAGGCTTGGGAAAGGTAATGGTTTGGTTGATAATGGGAAGGTATTAATTGAGAAAAGTTAACACTTTAATTAATGTTACAGATTATCTTATGAAACCATTAAGATAAGTTCTCTTGGTTTTAATCATTTGCTTGGAAGCTTCATGATTATGCAGGTTGCATTTGAAGTTAGCATGGATTGATTAGTTGGTGCAAGAAGGTCATTGGCTTTGAGACTTGTACTTGTTTTATTATTCCTTGTTTAGAATAATTGCAATGTATAATGTCAAGTGGGAGAATGTTGGAAATAGGTTGCCATTAAATTGCAAATCCTAAACATTAATTATTTCATGTATCTCCTTGTTTCTTGGAATGTGTTCAACAACACTAAGATTATTGTGAGATTAATTTTTGATGAAATAATCATGATTATTGACATTTGTAATTAATTCTAAATGTAAGAAGCATGTGAGGGCGTCCATATTGAGTTCCTAAATAATAGGGACACATGGGACACTCACATGGTAAGGTGAAACTCACCTTGTGTTCAGTTAACTATACGGAGTAACAGTTAACACTTCTGAATGCATGTAAAGATCCTAGGAGTTAGGATTTGATGTTTGCATGCTTGAAGTTCAGTTAAGATCAGTTAAGTTCAGTTCAGATCAGTTCAGTTCAGTTCGTTTAGTTCAATTCTTCATTCGTTCAGAATCAGTTTTTTTTAGTTCATTCGTTCGTTTTCAGTTCGTTCATTCAGTTCGGTTCAGTTCAGTTCAGTTATCTTCAATTGCATGCAAGTGCATGTTGCATGCATGTTGGTTATTTTGAGTTGCATGTAGTTAGCTTCAGTTAACTTGTAATGCATGGCTAATAACATGGAGTTGTATGACAGATAACAGGGACTACCTCCAGTTAACAAGGGATGACCATTCTTTGGGAATGGTGTTGAGTAAATGTTTCAGTTAACAATAAAGCACTTGAAGCTAACTTGGGCACCCAAGATGCTTTATTGGAATTAACTCCAATGCATGATAAGATATTTCTGATGGCTCAGTTAAGTAGCTTTAATTGTGGGTGCCATCTTTGAGGAATAGCTTTGGAATTATCATCGAAGTGAAGGAGAAGTTGTAGCTTCAGTTTGGGACACCCAAATGCATGATGCACATGTTGTAAGCTTTAGTCTTCACTGAAGAACTCTACTTGAAGGAATATGGCGTACCTTTTCAAGGGCTTGAGATTATGCATTGTAATTATCACCATTTGGAGATTACAAGGTTGCATATTGTCTATATATCTCATTCAAGTTGAATAGAGTTTTGAGATTGGTTATTGCAGGTGTGAAGAAGATTGGTAAAGACAGAAGAAGCATTCTCAAGCAAGAATTGGAGCTATTGTAATTCAGAGTTTGAATAATAGAATAATTCTTGGTGGAGTTTTTTCCCGAAAGGGTTTCTCCATGGTATATCTTGTGTGATCCTTCTATTATCCTGTCTAGTTCTTCTAAATAATTCTCTCTACATTCTACAACAGTAAAATGGATTAATCAAGATAATCATCCACAAAGAATTTATGTAACAAAGAAAAGACTTACTTAGAACAGCAATTTTGAAGTTTTACAGAGTATTAAGCTAAGAAAACACCTCATTTTTCAACACCCTAGCCCCCAGGGAGTTGTAATTTTGTTCCTTGTTAGCTTATGAATGTCTTTTTTCAAGGCCTTTTTTTTTGGTTTTGCATAACTTTCACCCCAAGTGGCAAATTTTTTGAAAAAAATATCATCAGAAAGCTAGTGATGTGAATTCTCTAGTGGTACAAGTGAATTTTTTTAAAAAATCTATTTGGTAGCATTTATTACCTATTGAAGCCAGATGTTCATTTTTCACTCCTGAGCTCATATCTTTTGCTCAATTCCTCTATTTTTTGCGATTCTTGTGGCATTGGAAAGGTCTTTCTGAACTCTTCAGAGTTACTCATGCACTTTTCTAGATTTGTCCCCTAGCATAATTAATTCATATTTTTGTGTTTTAACACTCTAGTTAATTACTTGGATATATTGACACCTGGACCTTTTTTTGTTTGCATGGGATGGCTTCATTTGGGCTACTTTATATGCATTTCCTACATTTTTTTCCTTTGTGGGCATTTTGAGCATCATTTGCAAGCAAATTCTTATATGTAAACACACTGAGATAAAGTGTCACACTATTGTACATGTATTTTGGGGATTTTGCACATAAGGTTGTGCCATATTTTGTACTCGCACTATATTATAAAGTGCCATAGGGGGTTGTGTGGAGCCTTTTTTATTTTTCATCACACCTTTTTCAAGTGAGTATCCCTCCAAGACAACAATGAATCCATTTGATTCTTTCCTCATGCATTTGTGTTTTGCTTTACACACCGTTATTTAGTTGCAAGTACTTTCTAGTGCACTTTCAGATGTTGTTTCTTCTCCTTCATACACTACATGGTGATACACAAGTTTCAGAGGATCTCTCATACCTCTCCCAAGTCAGCATTATGGGGGGTATTATACTATTCATGCTAATGCTTCCTTGGTTTCACTTTGGAGTGAACTATGTATCTAGTATTTGTTCCTATGTACTAGGTAGATGCAGTGGCTAGTTACCCATGTATTTCAGTGAGATGGAGAATTTACCATATGGACACTCTTGCATTCCTATTTTATGGAGAAAACCTTTCATCCTAAGTTGATTAGTGTTCTTCAGACTATTGGCACCTATATTTTCAACTTGCATTGGTTGAGTAGTGTCGATGGGGTCACTCATACAGATTCATGTGCCATCTATATCTTCGATTGACAAATGTTTTTCCTTTTTTTTCCATTTGATCATTGTTTGAGTAATGTCGTTGGGGGAACTCATGCAAATTTTTGTCTTCTTGATCTTGATCATCCTATTTTTAGAGGAGGTTCTTCAGTTTCAGCATAATAGTAGTCATCTTTCGACAGTGGTTTGTAGCTTCTTCCTACTTCGGTGATGTTCTTCATGTTCCTATTATTCTTGGGACATTTTTCTTTGCATCTTTTTCTCTCTTTTGTAGAGGATTTTTCTCCCATAGGGTTTTTCTCCTTTTCTCTACTTATGAGATTTTTTTGTTTTGTACATGGGTACCTCATCAGGCCTTGTTGCCAAGACCCATCTTTTGCATATTTGCATTGGTTTTTTCCTCCCTAAGTTGCACTTAAGGGGGGGTGTTGGTGTGAATAATTCTTTTACCTAGTTAATTCTTTACTAGGGACTTAGGGGACTTAGTTCACATGTTAAGTTTACTTAGGATATAAGATTTCTTCTAGAATCTTAGTTGTCTTATCTAGACAAGTCTTAGTTGTCTTATCTAGACAAATTTTAATTGTCTTATCTAGAATCCACATCATCCTAGGTAGTTATGAGTTAGTTGTCTCATGTGATAGGATTAAGACACTTTTCATGATCTTGTCTTATCCTATCTCTCATCCTTTCCTTTATAAGCAAGGCATCTATAGCATTATATTGTAGTAGCATTGCATATTGTATCATATCGCAATTCTTGTTTGGTGGAATAAAATATTCCATTGTTTCTTCTCTCTATCTCTTGTGGAGGTTATTTGGTGTTGCAAATTGAAGATCTTGGTTTCTCACTTTGGCAAAAACCAGGGATATGGCATCCCAAAGGATCTTTTTCCTGATTGTTGATGTGGGAGCATAAATATTAAATAACCAAAAACATATATCAAAGGAAGTTACCTTGATGATCATCTAATGTTGCATTGAGAGGATTAATTCAATCTAAGTATTTTTGTCCTTCCATAGTACACCTAATCCTCCTAAAGCTCCTTGTGCTGGAGAGTGTAAAAATTTTCATTTCTTTCATTGCTGAAGACTTCTTATGTCTGATCATTAGTGAATTTTGTTTCCTGTAGAATAATAAATTTTCCTTCACTAGATTCTAGTTGATGCTTTATCAATCATCTTTTGTTAGGTGCATTTAAGCCCCTAATATTTCATGATAGGACTTTCATTTCCCTCGAGGAGAGCAGCAAGCCCTCAGTGTGAGATTTTTATCCAATGTAGCCTTGATACCAATAGCTATTTCTTCCCTATATTTTTTTACTTTTGGGGGTTTGCCTCTAGTTGTGGTGTTGTAATTAACACCTAACACTATTCTTTCTATTTGCGCAATATAGAGGTTTTGAGAAAAATTATATTCCAAATTCTTATTTAATGCTTCCTTTGCCATTTGGTCAAACAGTTTTGAACCTTCTTGTAAAACATTATGGTCTACCATTTTAATCATTTGTTCTTATGTCATGATCTTAGGGCTTCTTGGAAACTTGTGTTATTTTCCTTTGGTATGCCTTTGTCATGATTAATATCACCTATTTTGGGTGTTTGGTGTTGAGAAGGTGGTTTGGACATGTCATCCTCTATTGGAGACATTTGTGAATAAGTTAAATGACCCGCCCCTAAGAAATATTTCATAGAAAACTGCACATACTTGGCCAAACTGTGAATATTTTGTGTGATATTGATAACTCCTCGAGGAAAAACTTCCTCTACTAGTTGTGAATCCTACTCTCCTTGTTTGGCATTGTTTGGGGTAGTAGCAGTTGTTGGTGATTTTATTAGCAAAGAAAATTGACTTTCATCCAAGACCAGAGTTGTACAAGTTTTGTTGTTGCCCTACTTTGTTAGCAAATGCATCACCTATGGTAACCTAATTATCATTTACTATATTAGCTACAAAATCTTTCAAAACAGTACTTGAGTCCAAAGAGGGGAAACGTTTAGGTGTGTGTTTGCTTCCTATTTGTTGGGCCAAGCTCTAGATCTAAACAGAAAACCTATTATGTGAAATGGAAATAATTCCCTACAAGTACTCGGGTTTTCTTTTTGTTTGATTTGCATATCAAGGAGGTGTACTTCTATTGCATCTCCAAGCCCTTTTTGGCTAGAGGGATGAGGATTAGTAGGTGTTTGAAAATTTTAGAGATTAGATTGTTGTTGTGGAGTTTGGCTTTTGTCTTTTTCCAAAATAGAGGCATGTGTTATTTTGTTTTTTGAGGAGAGGACCATGTGCTTCATAGTTAGATTTTGGATCCTCACAAACCAATGTTTTTGAGGGGAATGGTGAGGTTGGATGGTCATAGGAATGATATGAGTAGAAACAAGTAGCAATATTTTCTAGTTCAATCAAATGTTTCGAGATTCTGCACTTGGAGTGAATGGCTAGGACTTTGGGAAATGGATTTTTAGCATTTAGTAAAACACAAATTTTGATTGGCTTCAAGAGTATTTGGAAAGCTCCATATCAACTCTCTAGAAGATGTCTATGGAGTTACCCAGGGATTCTAGTATTTGAGGTTCCTATTGAGGGTAGTTTTAGTCATACACAACATGCTAGGCAATAAGTATTTATTGCCCCTCTTGAAAAGTAGTAAGAACTACTCCAATGTTCTTTTAATGTTAGGTATTGACTGTGTGGATAGTATAGTTGGAAGATCAATTTAAATCCACGAGGGGATCTAGAATTTAGATAACTGGAAATTATATGCAATTGCAAAGATAATCTCAATAACTCATAATAGTATATTGCATTTCAAAAAATAGCAGATTAATGAGTCAACTTATCGCTCTTTCAATACAAAGTTTGAATCACTCATAAAATAAAGTGAAAAAGGAATTAGGGTAACAAGGAATAATAGAAATCTATTTTATTCGGACAATGATATTAAGCATCCAATCAATTGTGTCTGCAGGTTTACACAAGATATTTCAAAACAACCATTAACATAAAATAACATTTACACATTCACGATTAATGGAGTGCAATCTTCAAAGGAAATATACACAAATTATATTTTCAAATTTCATTCAACCAGAACATCATCAATCACGCATAGATCTGGGACAAAACTCTACATAAGTCCACAAATTTAAACTAGACCTCATCAATTTAGCAATTGTAATTAAAATAGAATACCCATACCATCACCATGGTGTCGAATCCAAATGCATGCAATACAAGCGTAATCCTTAGATAACATAAATCAAAGTTTTTCACACAAAATTTAGTAGGTAAACTCCACACCAAGATTGTATTATTTGTGATTGAAAAAAATACATAAGAATTCAAACCATTTGAATGATCCAAAATTAAACATTTATAGAAAACTAAGTCCCATAATAATGGATCTAAAATAAAAGACAATGGAACTAACTCCAACGCTTAATTCTTGACTTGAAATAGAACTGAAATTAAAATATTAAAATAAAATCAAACTAAACTGAGTGCCCCGGTTACAGTTAAGTCTTTTGATAAATGAAAAAGGAATGAAAATAATAACAGACACATTCATAAACATTGGCACATGACATCACTATCATCACTCTTAGACGAAACACTAGAAAAAACATGTCATTTTCTACATTGGTAACATTGCTCATCAAAACATGGTTCAACATCAACAACGATCTTCACTTATCTCTAGTTATTTGGCAAAGTGATCGGATTAGGTTGGCATGATTTGATTCATTCTCTCCATGGCAGGCTCGTTGTGGAACTGGAACTTAATCTTCTGATCAAAAATAACCTTTTTGATTTGTTGTTGTATTCCTACAAAAGACTCCAACTCTTCTTAAAGAGATTGGAGCTTCACCTTTTTTCTCACCATTTTGTCTATGCCCTCTTGTGTAACCTATCCTTGCATCAAATTTTACAAATCTTCTATCATTTTCTCGGGCTCTCTTACTGATGATGGGTTTTCCTAGAATGTACATCCAAATTCTTCAATATCTTTCCTGATGTCACTCATGGCCTTCTTAGATTTTCTCCTATCATTTCTCAGTTGTTCCTTGCATTCATTCAAAATCTCCACCTGAAATTTTGTTGCTCTCACCCAAATAGGAACAAGCACCTGTTCTCCTTCATTAATAATGGCGGTGTTGATAAATTCTTCTTCCTTGGTTTGATGAATTTGATGGAGGATTGGAATGTATTCCTCCCATACTAGCAATTCTTCTTCAATTCTTAGGGAAAGTTGTTGAGCATTATTTTTCTCATCACTAATGGTGTGGTAGAACTTGATGTAGGACTTGATAAGATGCTTCAAAACTATATCTGCCAATTCCAAGAATTTTTCCTTCCATTGTTGCACAATTGGAATCCATCCATTAGGGTCAAAAAACTTGATTTCACCTTTCAAGGCGGCTTGTAGTGCAAACATGGGATCCCTATCATCTATGGGCCCAATGAGGTTTTTGAGGCAAGCAGTCAACTACTTAACCTAATCATTGATCTCATCCTTTGTGTTTTCATCCTTTTGTATTCTCCTTAGGATTGTAGATATTGAAATTTTTAAACCTTATTGCTCACCCTCCCTCATTTGTACTCCAAAATCCACCTAACAGATTTGGTAGTCATCCGGTGTCATCTTGAATTCCATCTTGTCTACTAGAGAGACTACTATTTTAATCATTATGTTCCCTTGCTCATCCATTGAGATAGTAGAAATATTGTGAGCCTTCTTCCCTCTTCTTCTAGGATACTATAAAGCCTTTGATATCACTATTAATCTGGGCTCCAAAGTCTCTATGTATGTCCTCTACCTTTTCTTGATAATTTTATTAAACCATACTAGTATTCTGGCAAAGGTCTCTCTAGGAGGAGAGGAGACAATTCTTGTTTCCTTAGAAACACCAATGTTCACCTTTGGTTGCTCCTCTTGAGCTTTCTTTTCCTCTTCCTGAACCCTTTCTTGGTGCATTTTTGTTAGAAATTTAGTACTTACATATAGTTAAAAAACTAAATTAACAAGCTATTGTTAATTTAATAAATAATATTTTTGTTTTGGTAGTTATATTCCCGTAACTTATTTTATACAGGAATATTGGCATTTTAAAAAACAATTCAATGTAATAGTTTTGTAGTGTAATGTGATTGATACAATATTGATTCGAGAGAAATCTCTATTTTTCTCTCATTTTCAATTTGGTATCAGAGTAGGTCTGCTTGACCTCTATGTTTCCCTTCCATTCATTTGTCATCATCCAAAGCAGTTCATTCAAGGGCCAAGCAGTGCAGACCACGTGCAACAGCCTTTGATTTACATCCACCATTCTTGCATTTTGTCAATAGAGGAGCAATGCAGACCACGTGCAAATTTGTGTCATTCATCACTCATTTGCATTTCTTCTCTCTTCCATCTTAGTCATTCTTTCTGTTGTTTTTTCCTCCATTCTGTTCCTATTCATATTCAAAATCTGAAAAGTAAAATTAGGTGATTTTTTGTCTTCCTTATTTGTTGCTAGATGAATGCATGGTTTCCAGTCCATTGCTTGGGTGTTTAATCTTGTTCTTGGCTATAATTGGTATCGATTTATCTAAACCTTATTTGCATCATGTAGATTTTAAAAAATCTTCTAAGGATATATAGGAAACATTGAATACTGTGTTTGGATCAAAAGTTGATAGTGCAGAAATAACAATAAAACAAAAATTATATGATTTGAAAATGGAAGAAGGTGAGGATAGAGTGTCTCACATCAGTAAATTTCATTCCTTGATAAATCAATTGGCTAGTATAAATGAAGAAATAAAGGAAAATGATGCAAAATCCATTCTTTTAAATAGTATGTCTCACAAGGTATTCACCTTAAGAAAAATAATCCAAGTCTAGAAAGTATTATATCCACGTTGTTTGATGAGAGAAACAAACATGTTTCAGAAGAAGAAGTTGCATTGACTGCACAAAACAAAGCTAGTACAAGTTTCTTACAAAAAATCCAAACATATATCAAAGTTCAAACATGCAAGTGGCACATGTTTCTATTGTAAAAACACAAGGCATGTAGTACTGAATTGCAAACAAAGAGCACGAGATCTTCTTGATGGAAAGCTACAAGATAACACGTTGATAATTGAAGGATAGGACCACACTTCAAGTTATGAAGAAATTCCACATCAAAGTGATGAAGAATATGTGTACTAATTTCTAATTTTCCTCTATGTCAGTACTAAGGGGGGTGTTAGAAATTTAGTACTTACATATAGTTAAATAGATAAATTAATAAGATATTGTTAATTTAATAAAATAATATTTTGGTTTTGGTAGTTATATTCTCGTAACTTGTTTTATATGGGAATATTGGCATTTAAAAAAAAAATCAATGTAATAATTTTGCATTGTAATGTGATTGACAAAATATTGATTCAAGAGCAATCTTGATTTTTCTCTCATTTTCAATTATTTCTTCACTTTGAAGTCTCTCCTCAGCAACTCTCTCTTCTTAGGTGGCTTTCTCTTCCACCTCTACTTGTCTTAATACCTCTTCTTGATAAATGTGCTCTTTTAAGCGAGATCCTTCTTCTTGTAACACTTCTTCTATATCCATATCAAGTTGTATAGTCCTAAAAACATCATCAGCTTCCTTAGGCACTTCCTCTTTTATAGAGACTCATTTTCAACCTCTACCTCCTCAACAATGGTTCTAGAATGGATTCCTTCTCCAAGAGGTAATCCACCTATAGGAATGGGAGGAGTTGGAAATGGAGGTTGCAGTGGTGGCACAGGTACTCTTCTGCCTAGTGATGGAGGGGGACTAGGAAATGGAGATTTGTGAGGAGTAGAGGAATAACCTTCTCCAATTTCAAATTGAACTACTCCCTCTCCAATGGCTACCCTCATTCTCTTTCTCCAATAGAGCTTCTCTCCTATATCTAGCTCATCTTCTTCCTCTGAAGCAATATTGATGGTCCCATTCTTGTCTTTTTCTTTCCTGCTTCTTTGACAGGGTCACCCTTGTCTTTCTTCTTGGCTATAGGGGTGCTAGAGGAAGGTCTATCTTGCTCTTTCTTCATAGTGTCCTTTGTTGGAGATTTTCCCTCCTTATTCTCCACCACTTTTGTCTTCTCTGGTGGTTTCGCCATGGAAAATAGAGCATCCAACCAATGTTGAGAATGTGCCACTACTTGTTGAGACTTGACCTTGATGTTAGCATTCTCCTATACTAAACAATCTACATTATGAATGGGCATATTAGAAACTTTCTAGGAAGCATAGGTCAGATCCAGAACCTTTCCATCTACTTGTTCCCTAGGAATCCTGACTTTTAAACAATGTCTCATTAACAGTATTGTCAAACAATAATAATATTTCAACCTTACTTCGAATTATTCTTCACAATTTTCCCAGTGATCTTCAAGTTTAGGTTCATGGACAAAATATGCCCCCATTACTTTACCGGTGTTCTCAATGGGATCAAATCTCCCCCGATCATCCTTATATAAATCAAAAGTATACGTAGACAACTCATACTCAACACTTTTAGTATTTTGTGTTTGCACAAGAATACAAACCTATCTAATTTGGAAAAGCTATATCCATGCTTGTTCTTTCCTACAAAAGTTGTTGTACTTCAATAACCTGTATGTATACTTCCAACAAAATTAATTTATCCTTAGGATACCAAGGAAGCTTGTATGGATGTTTGTGGAAACCTGCCATCTTGATATAAGTGAATGAATTATACTGGATAAAATAGCATCCAAGATCTTCAATCACTTTCATGGACTCAAGGGACAGCCTCTGAGAAAAATTTCCCCTCAATCCTTGGATTATCATGTAAAAAAATTATCATTAACAATGCCAAAATGGCGAAAAACTAGCTTCTAGTTCCAACTGTGGGTAATGTTGATAAATTGTTACCTCTCCAAGCTCATAAGAGCCCACCTTGAGGATCCTATAAAATATGCTTGTGAAACTAATAAATACACCAGATAAGAAGTCATATAAGATTTGTGTATTGAAAGGACATTGTTGATTTGGTCATGGATGGTGTCACTAATAAGTCTTTCCCAATCAATCTTCTTCTTGGCCGAGGAATTGATAATTCTGATAAACCTCACCATCTAGGGATAAAAAACCCTTGCATGTTGTATCCAAATATCCAACTCAACAACACAACTAGGTATTTGGCATCCTCTATGAATTCACCCCTATGTTGTACCTTGGCCAATTTAGAGGCCACCTTCTTGGGGTTCTTCAACAGGTTGTTGTTAATGTAAGTGAGACAATTAGTAGAAGAATCATCAAAATATTTAACTGTCTTTTTCATATCCACTGAATCATATTCATTATGATAAGGAAATATAAAGACCTTATCCATCATCTTTGGGTTCAAATGTAGCACAGTCTCTCCATTGGACCCTTCAGTTTTTTGGGTTTTGGAGTTATAGTGTTGGGCACATGTCAAAACAAGTTCAAGAGATTGGTCTATGACTAGAAATTCAGCTACCTCCACCAACCTTGAATGGGAAAGAGCCCTAGCCATAGAAATCCTAGCACTAGAATCACCGATCCTTTGCATGAACTCATCTAAGTTGATGTGTCCTAGGTCTATCTCACCAATCTCATTATAAGGGGAGAATATTTAAATTGGTAATTCATTTAGTCAGAATCCTTTGGAGGCATATTACTTGCAAATACCAATATCATGTATTATTAATTTTAATATGCCAAGAAGAGAAGACCTACAAGACAAACCATGTTAGGCCATATCTACTCTTATCTCAAAGTTACAATTTGTCCAACAAGAATTACAAAAAAGTTTCATGGATTGGCCTTCGAGCTTACCCCTTACCCTTCACCATCAACACCTACACTTAATCTTTCATCTTTTTGTTATTAAAACCTTCGGGTATTGGGGATCGAGGATCCCTTATACCCAATACCTATGGAATAGATTTACTTTGTTGAATATTCCTCTCATCAGGCATTGTACATTAGGGGTATCATGTATCCTTTTCTTATCAATGAAAACTCTCCCAAGGGATATTAGTGCTTGATCAGGTGTCAGGAATTAGGGATCCCTTTTACCCCTTTCATTATTATTATCGGCACTGTGTAAATGGAATTCCTGACCCACAAAGTCTAAAAGGGTTTCAGAGATTGGGTTGTAGGGTTTCACCTTTTCATTTTCATTTTTTACTTAGGTATTGCTTAAAATGAAATATCGACACCTAAGGCTTGATTCACTTTTGTTGATCTAACTTAATTCATTTTAAAAGGGACTCGATGAGGGATTTATTGCAATTTTACCATGATGAAAACAATCATGCATAATGGTGGACATTAGATGTTGGGGGTTTTCCATACCTCCTACCTCTATAAGGAAATGAACAAATGAGATCCCCAACGTCCGATATCCGAAAGAATTTATGAAGACAAGTATTTTAGCTAAGTGTAAAATTACACACAAAATCAAGGATCAGATGTCGGGGATCCTCTATACCCTTTGCATCTCTATCAACAATAGGTAAGAAGGATCTTCGAAGTTTGAAGTCCAAAAATATTTATCAAATCAACCCAATCAAAAGGTAAGGTCGCTAGTCAGGGATCAAGGTTTCCTCTTAACCCTTGCACATGTTTCAAGCGAGAAATGAACATTGTGAAGTCTGAAACTCAAAACTGTGTTTTAAATCTTTAAAATGCTAAGGAAAGGATCCAAGTCAAAATGCAAGGAAATCATACACTTGTGTGGAGAAGGAAATTTTGGGGACCTACATGCCTTAACCTATTTCTCAAAAATGCTTTGTTGGATATCGGGAATCGGACATACCCCTTATCGCTTCCACCTTTATAAGGAAGACTTTAAAGGATATCTCTGAAGGTTGAAATTTGAAGGCGTTTAAATTTTCTTCTAAGGAATGATCAAGAGTTGATGATAGAGCTACCTCAAACCTTATGCAAATAACTTTGAGTAGGGAGTAAGAGGGAATAGCGAAGCCCAAATCTCAATAATTATCAAAAATTGAACCATTAAAAAGAACAAGGGAATTCATAAGGAACCCCAAGGTCTGACACTCGTTGATGACATCGAAAACACCATCGATCAACGTTCCAATGAGACACACGATCTAGCAAGCAAAAGAGCTGAGAAAAATGGCAAGAGAAAAAATAAATGAGGAAAAATGAAAAGAACAGAGGAATGCCAAAACTAGACTAAGAACCAAAAAGAAAAAATGCAAGAACGAAAACCAAAACCAACAAAAACACAAAAAACAAAACCAAACAACACATACGCAAATCCAACAACCCAAAACACACACTAACCATACCAACTAGCTAAATGGAGAAATTCACAAGTAAAAGGAAAAATTAACCAACCTGGACAATATGAGTGGCCCTTAGGAGGATAAAAGATGAGAACAAAGGAAATGGCAGTGAAAAGATAGCAGTGAAACGAACACAAACCAAGAGAACGCGAACCAAGCAAGAAAACATGAGCACCTGAACATCAAGAGGCCAGATGAACATGTTGTGGATGAGAAACCAATCCAAATGCACACACTCACTCACTAAAACACTAGCCAATTTTCCTCAAGAATAATGGTAAAAAGTTGTAGAGCTCATTAAAAAAAAATGTTTGTTTGAACCAACGAATGCAAAAGGAATGAAGTTTTTTAGTTAATTTCCCTTCAATTAACTTCATTAATGGCATTACAGTGGGTTGGTGGCATTAACTATTGATGATTCTTCTCATTTAATTCAAATTCTCATTCTATTTGGCCGACAATATTGATTTGATGTGCACGCCAAATGAGGCGTCTCCACTGTACCTTGCCAGCGGAGCACCCAAGTAAGAGGTAGTTAAAAACTATGATAAAAGGTCAAGGGCTAGGTAATTGTGGGAAAGGTAATTAAAAACCATTATAGTTATAGAAATATAAGAAAATCAAGGTCTTAGTTATGTGCTTAAGGATCTTAATAGCTGATTGGAAGAAAAAAATAAAAAAGTTAGGAACCCTCTATATCTATGATATATGCATATTCGAGTGCCAGACGATGCATCATTACTTATAAATATTAGAATATTTCATGTTTTAATTACAAATGTTGTTTATTTACTTATATATCATCTATTGAGATTCGTTATTAAGAGCTTTACATACCTTTTTTAGTTAGTATGATTCACTTGACATCTATTGTCACAAAATGCATGCACATTTGTAATGTTCCAAACTAGGTGAAATTTCAATTTATTATACTTTAGCTCACTTTTCATATTTTCAATTAGTTAAGGTAATGACGAAAGGAAATATTTAATTTAATATTTATTTTTGTTCCATTTTAAATTCAAATTTTAGAAATTTGAGCCAAATAAATATTAAATATTGATAAAAATATCCTATGGATGCATCAATATTCTCATGGGGGCCATTTTGCATTACGAAGCTATTTTAGATAGGGATCTATGGCAATTATGATAGTTCATTTTGAGTTATGAAGGGAATAGGCAACAGTTGGCAACAAAAAATAGTGGGAGTTTCTATACAAATTCAAATTGTATTTTTCCCTCCCAAATGGGTGTGGGACTTCTTGGACATCCAAGCTGTGCATTTTCTATATATTCTTTGTTGGAGACTTTCGTTGGATCATTTTTCCAATATAACTTCTCAAAATTACATTTTATGAATTTATTTTATGCAATCTTATTTTGTGAACGAAAACTCATAGGAGAATATAGATTGTGGAAGAAAAAATAGGTTGTGAGGGTTAGAGGATTAAGTCCCTTTGATTTTGGAGAGCATTCTCACTTGAGGAGTGCATTAGAGCTTCATCAGATTAATCAATTCGACCAATTTTGTGTAGAGTTTGGTGTGCAGGTGTGAGTTGTAGTATTAATTTTCAAGAGTGTTGTAGGATTGTTTGCTATTGTAGATGAAGGTTTTTTCAGCACCTGATATCATTTATTTTTTGTAGCTTTCTTTTTTGTGTTATTTGGGTGAAATATGGCAATGTATTTTTAAAATTGGTAATGTATAAATCACCCAATTTTGTGTAGAAGTGTGGAACTATTTTAAAATTTATATTTCTATTGTTGTGGGTGTTTTATCTATCATAATAGACCATCCTAATATAATTATCAATACCATATTATTTATATAAGTTGTAGGAATTTTAGTTGCTTTTCAATACATTGGTAGTGTTTCAAGAGTGGTTTAATAGTGAGATGTTTGCTTCATTAGCAACTTTATTTATTTTTGTATTAGTTTATTTGGTCCTCTTGCAGATGTTGAATTGAACTCAATAGAATTCCATTGGATTATCATTTTTTTTAATGTATTTTGGTTTGCAATTGATTTAGATGAATTAAGTGCAGTTTCAATGTTTCCTAGATAGCATGTTTTGATGATTTTTGTAAGTTTGGTGAAATATACTTTTAAAATAATTTTAGATAATATTATTTCTAGAAATTAATCATTGGATTATTATAGTGGTATTAGAGCCAATATTGTTCTTTCTTGTAGGGTTTTGTGATGTTTGATGATCTCGAGTGAAAGGGAGCTTAGGTATAAAAGAAGAGAATTAAATAAATTACATCAAGAAGGGATCATGGATGATGACAGAAAGGATTTTGAGGAGAAAATAGATAATATGCTCCAACAGGGGAAAAAAAACACTTATATTTTTGGCCAAATGTTTCATTGGATGCAAAATAATACAAAGAAAGATAATGCAAATAGCAATGGAGCTAGTGTTTCGAGTGAAGAAAACAGTGGGAAAGGGAAAGAAAAAGAAGTGACTACACAAAGTTTGGGAGTTCGATTTGATAATAGATCTCTCAAGCCCAAATTTATGTAAATGATAGAAGATATTCTAGAAGTTGAAACCTCACTCCAAGATGACATCTAAAATACCTATGTTGAGTACATAACACTCACAACTCAAATTTGAGAGATCTTATCATTGAATGACTTCATGGAAATGAAGAGAAACAAGGGTGGAGCACATCATGAGAAAAAATGTCAATCTAAGTCAAAATATTTGGAGTATTCCTTGGGAAAATTATCCCTCACTACTTTTTATGGGATCAATAAGATCTCAGTTAGGACTTGGCTACAAAAGAGACACATATTTATCTCTCAAACCAATGTCAAAAGAGGGAGCCATTAATTTTGCTACATTTCAACTTGAGGGTGCTGCACATAAATGGTGGTATCATGGTTTGATCACTCATAATCATAATCAAATCAGATCTTATGATTATTTTTACAATAGGTTGATTGGAAGGTTTGATAGATGAGATCTGAAAGATAATTTCATAGAGTTGGCTCACCTCAAAAGAAAACCTAGAATGTGTAAGAGTGTGTTATTGATTTTCAAAAATGTAACTAACATATCTGAAAGAAGACTCATTTTTCTATTCACAGAAGGGTTTTTTTGAGTATCTTAGGGGTCTTTTGAAGACATTCAATCCTTCTACGCTTCAAGCAACCATCAACAAGGGAATTTTACTTAGAGAGTACCATACCCCAATAAAAAAACCTCTACATAATCTACATTTTGGAGGAAGCAAAGAGGGAGTTTTCAAAATAATCCATGGGCTTCTCCAACACAAAAAGTAGCACCTCCAACAATTTCTAAGGAGATTGATAATGAGACCAAAAATGAGATTAGGAGGAAGAAACTTTGTTTTTATTGTAGGGAACCATGGACTCCTAAACATAGATGTACCTTTGAAAAGGGAAAGTACATTACGTAAAGGTTATTCTAAAAAATAATTTGATTTAGATGATTCTAAAGAGTTTCATGGCACTAAATATCCTCCCCATGAAGAGGAAGAAAAAGAGGAAGATAATGGTCGAACACTTGCATCACTCTCAAGAGCACATAGATATAATATATTCAAATCTTGTGGAGAGCTTGATGGACAAAGAATTACTATGATAATTGACAGTGGGGCTACTGAAAACTTCATAGATGAATTCTTCGTAAAGAGAAAAAGACTAAAAATAAAAGATTTCAAAGGTTTCAATGTCATTGTAGTTGATGGTTATAATCTACCATGCAAAAAGAGGATTCATAAGTTGGACATGGCCTTCAAAGATCATAAGGTTTGTGATGATTTTTATGTTATTGGTTTGGGTGACCTTGCCATGGTTTTAGGTGTGTATTGACTACACTCTTTGGGAGAATGCTCTACAAACTATCAATAATGAAACTCAAGTTAGGATCATATGGGAAGGATGTAGGTTGAAAGGGAATAGAAAATAGAGCTCCTCAAGTGGTTACAACAATAAGGATGGAAAGTATTTTTCACAAGAGAAAAGTTATAGGGGTTTTTAATTGTTTGGTGATTTCAAAGGAACCTTCCAAGAGTAAGAATGTTTTTCATATTGATATAAAAAAATATTTTGGATAAGTGTAGTGTAGATTTTAATGGCATGCTACCAAGATTACCACTAGATAGAGGGTTTCAACATATCAAAAGTTGGAACCAAGGTCCAAGCCTATTATGACCACTCCATAATGCCATCCTAGAATGTACAAAGAGGATATTGAGAATAATATTAAGGAAATTTTAGAAATGGGATACATTAAACCAAGTTCCAACCCTTTTGCATCTTTTGTGATGCTAGTGAGGAAGAAGGATTATACTATGTGTATGTGCATATATTATAGGCAATTGAATAAGAAGACCATCAAGAATAGATACCCAATACCTCGAATAGATGAGTTGATTAATGATATATATGTGTTGTGATTTTTTAAAATTTTGTATATTTGTGTATCATCAAATTTGCATGAGAGAAAAATACATATAGAAGACTACTTTCCATTGTCATTATGGGCACTTTGAGTTCTTGTTCATGTTATTTGGACTTACCAATGCTCCAACAACTTTCCAAACATGTATGAACCATATTTTTGAAATATTATGTTTGGGGCAAGTAATAAGTGCCAAGGGAATCCAAGTAGATTAATATAAGATCCAAGTTATTATGAATTGACCACCTCCTACAAACTTGACTCAACTAAGAGGTTTCTTTGACCTATGTAGCTATTACAAGAGGCTTTTCGTTAAGGTATTTCCACATATTATTGTACCTCTAACAAATTTGGCCAAGAAAAGAGCATTTGAATGGACTAAAGAGGCACAAGCTACATTTGAGAAGTTGAAGAAGGTAATGAGTACTTGTCATGTTCTTGCAATTCCATATTTTTCACTTCCACTTGTTGTAGAATGTGATGCATCAAGAAAAGGAGTTGGAGTTGGTCTATCTCAAAGAGGACATCCCATAGCCGTTGAGAGTAGAAAACTTAAAGATTGCACAAAAGTGGCCTTTCAATTTATGACAAAAATTTTGGCAATCATGCATGGTTTGGAGAAGTTCAAACAATATCTAGTATGTGGAAGAATTGTTGTCAATTTTGATCATAATAGTTTAAATTTCTTCCTTGATCAAAAATATTTGAATGATAAGTAATAGAAATGGGTTAGTAAGCTCCAAGCGTATGATTTTTACATTGAATATGTAAAGGGAAAAAAGAACAAGTTGTTGATGCACTCTCTAGGAAGCCCATATTTTATCATATTTTTACCATATTTGTAGATTGGAAAGTTTCTATTATGGAAGTATAAGAATTTATTTGCTACTAATATTCTTGATAGAGTGAAGGATGAAAAGTACATAGCTGTAGATGGGTTGATTTTATTCAAGAACAAAGTATTCATTGTTCTTGAGTCAAAGATGAAGAAGAAGATTTTGGAAGCATATTTTTTCATGATGCTCCATTAGCAAGACATCCAAGATTCTTTAATACATACAAGAAAATCAAAAAGAGGTTCTCAAGGAGGATATTCTTGTGCACATAAGAGAGTGTACAATATGTTAACCGAATAAGGGAGAGAAATTTTTTTCTTGCAAGGATGCTACAACCTCTTCCCATTTCAAAAAAAAAATGATAAATTGATGCAAGAGAAAACATGGTTGACTGGAAATCTTGCATCAACCAAAAAAAATCAAATTTGAATTTTTTAATTTGTATTTCATGTTTGGGGGATAATTTCATGTTAGGAGGTTAATTTGAATTAGTGAGAATAAATATATTTAATTGAATAAATATTATTTTTGTTATGCAAGTTGGCAGGTGGGGTTGTGGAGGTGTAATTGCATTTTTTTGGAAAAATATGAAAAAGGCAAGTTTAGGCATTGGGATTGGGAGTTACAAAATGGAAGTAAAATTCATTTATTGATTTTTCTATTGTGGAAACAACTCATTATGATGATTTGGTCATGAATTTTCCAAGGGGGGGGGGAAATATGATTTTTTGGGATTTTTGGTGAAGGGTTTTGTTGGCAGTTTTTGGTTTTCATTGTGGCTGCAAGTTTTGGAGATTTAGAGAGAGCTTGGTGTGGAATTATCCAAGGGGGTTTTGGAAGACCTTTGTTGCAGGTTGAGAGGATTATGGCAGCCATTAAATATTGAAGGCTCCATTGTTGAAGATTGAAGTGTTTTAGGTGATTGATTGCAAGAGAAGGTGTAGATTTGGAGGTGCTCATGGAGCACATTGGTTGGTTTTCGTTATAGTAAGTTTTGTGAATCATTTTAAAATTATGTAAGGGGTATATGTTGCTTCCCATCAGTCATTTTATGACTGAAATTGATTGTGTAATCAAATTTTCATAATGAGATCTTTTGTTAAAAATTTCAATTATTTTAATGAAACTTTGTTGTTGATTTGTATGCACTGTTGAGGTTATTTGAATTTTTATTTTTAGAAAAGAGGGTTGTTGAAAACCCCTCTTACATCAGTGGTATCAGAGCAAGAGTTTCTGAGTGTGTAGGTAGAAGCACTAATTGGAGGCAATTTGCACCAGGACCTAGGGGTGGAGTGTAGACCGATCATCGAATGTGAGGCAGTCTATACCTAAGAGGTTCTATATTGACACTGTGTGGAAAGTGATTGATGAAATGCTGAAGAAGAAAGACAAAAAAAATTCATAGTTGTGTATGCAAGTGAACATGAGGGAGAGAATATTGCAAAAGTATTCTTTGAGGATAGCGTGAAGGAAGATGGTGAGATTGTAGCAGAGGATGAGAAGAAAAAAGAAAGTACAGCAATCAAAGAGGAAAATGATGTTGATGCAGTGGATGAGTGTCCTTTGAAGGACTTGAAAGTATTAGAAAATGAAGGTGCAGTTGAGAGTGAAGGTGAAAAACATATGGCAGCTGACAGTGGTGAGAAAAAGGTTGTAGAGAAAGAGGTAATACACAATATTTTTCATTTTTATGATGAAGATGAGAGTGTGTTTTGTGTAGATGAAAGAGTAACAACAGAGGATAAAATTGATTCATGTTTTATTAAATTTGAGAAAAATGATGATTTGCATATTTTGGATAAGTTGGTTCAAATAGAGTTTGCTAGTGGTGTTTGGTATGCAAAAGATTTGTTTAGTGTTGCAAAGTTTAGTGCAGGTGCATTTTGGTGGAGGTGGTTGGACTATGGTGGGTTGAATCCCACAATATTGGAAGAAAGTGTAATTTTCATTTGGTGGGGGTGGTTGGTTTATGGTGGAATTGATTCCACATTTAGGAGGTTCGGTGAAGAGCAGAGTTGTCAGAGAAGGAAGCTTGTTCTAGTTAGGTTCTAGAAGAGGAGAAAGAAGAACTCATTGGTGGTACCAAATTCAGTAATGGAGTTTTCTGAAGGTTTTTTACAACCTAAAAGGATGGTCCTACTATTCAACTCCACTTTGTGAGACCAAGCTCACAAAATTTTTTCTACCTTCGCTGTTTAATGCAGGAGCATCCATGGTTGACTAGCAATCTTGCATCAACCAAAAGAAAAATCAAATTTGAATTTTTAATTTGCATTTCATGTTTGGGGGATAATTTCATGTTAGGAGGTTAATTTGAATTAGTGAGCATAAATATATTTAATTAAATAAATATTATTTTTGTTATGCAAGTTGGCAGGTGGGGTTGTGGAGGTGTAATTGCATTTTTTTGGAAAATTCTAAAAAAGGCAAGTTTAGACATTGGGATTGGGAGTTAAAAAATGGAAGTTAAAGCAATTTATTTATTTTCCTATTGTGGAAACAACTCATTATGATGAGTTGGTCATGATTTTTCCAAGGGGATGGAAAAATATGATTTTTTGGGATTTTTGGTGAAGGATTTTGTTGGCGGTTTTTGGTTTTCATTGTGGCTGCAAGTTTTGGAAAAAGAGAGAGCTTGGTGTGGAATTATCCAAGGGGGTTTTGGAATACCTTTGTTGCAGGTTGAGAGGATTATGGCAGTCATTAAATATTGAAGGCTCCATTGTTGAAGATCGAAGAAATTTAGGTGATTGACTGCAAGAGAAGGTGCAAATTTGGAGGTGCTCATTTTCAAATTATGTAAGTAGTATATTTTGCTAGCCATCAATCACTTGATGATTGAGATTGATTTTGTAATCATATTTTCATAATGAGAAGATCTTTTGTTGAAAATTTCAATTATTTTCATGAAACTTTGTTGTTTTTGATAAGGAAAATTAAGTTTTGAAGGGGCCCTGAAACCCTTTACAAGGATGACAAGCTGCAAGAATGTCTAAGAAATTAAAACCCATAGCCCAAAAAACCAAAATGTTGACAACAGAAAAAACCAAAGAAACCCATCAGCAAACCAACCACAAAAAACATTAGCACCCTGGTTGATCAAGCAAAAGAGTCAGCAACAGCTACAACATCTTTTCCAAGACATTTACCAAGGCCATATTTTCCTATATGACCCCTTCATGCATCTCCATAACCTCTTTGATCTCATCAAATGATACAACTATCTACTTCTTCATCTTACTCTGTGTCCTCAAACATGGTTCAGCCTTCACATCCTTTTCCATAGTTGGAGAAGAATCCACATTTTTATCCATTAGGTTTGAGCAGTTCACATCTTCAACCGCTTTCTCAATTTCCCCCAGGTCTAGGGGTTTACCAGTCCAATTCAGGGCTTTCTCATTTAAAACCGCAAGATCCTTAGCAGTTGACTTCAATGAATTGTTACTTATGTTCACCACGGTTTTCAAATCCTCCAACAACTTACCAATTATATCCTCAATACTAACAAATATTTCCTCTAAAAACTTATTAACCATCATTTCCAAAGAGGAAATCCTCTCCTCATGAGTAACTCCTAGGTGATCAACATCAACAACTAATTTATCCAAAATTACATTCATATATTTAACCTTACCTTTTATAGCCCATTCCTTCTGATTGCACCAGATCATTGTCATGCAGACATCTTGCCAGTTCTTAACCTGGATGTTGAGATCCTTCACTTCAAAGAACAACCATTTCACCAGAAAAAGAAAATTTTGTGTTCCATCCTCAGCCATCTTGCAAAACATACCCATATTCACCTCATCCCAGTTGACAGGAGGCGCGTCCTTCGACTCCAAGTTGTGAACAGGGACTTCCCTACTCTCCTCTTCCTCCTCAATAGGGGAATCCTCAACCTCGACCACCTCCACCTTAATCCTCTTCTTGTCTGGAAAGCTTGCTAAGTTAGCCAATGCTTCCAACCACTCCATCTTCATAGTCTTCTCTTTTTCCTACAAGGAGCTAGCATGAGAGACAGGGGGATCCTGATTAGGTTCAAATTCCTTAGTACACTGGACACTCGGAATCCCCTGAACCTCCATAGGCATGGACCCAGGCAACATTTCATCCACACCAGGACTATTATCTCCAACAGGGGCATTATCAACAACCCTCACAATTTCAGGACCCTTAGCACCAGTCATAGGGGAATTATCCACCACGCCAACCTTCCCAAGACTTAGAGTAGGCTTCACACCCGAACCAAGAGTATCCACATCTTTCACCAAAACCACCTTTCTCTTAGTAGATGATTTGTCTTTCCTGGGACATTTAGATTTCCCCTTAGAACTCTTCTTACCCGGTTACACCATGGCTTCCCTCAATTTAATGTTCATTTCATAACCCTTATACCACGCTTTAGATGCTTTAGATGCTTCAGACCCTTCCTTGAACACACCATCATCCACAAACATTTCATCAAAATCTGAGTCTTCGTCCTCGGAACTCCCTACCCACTCCCTAGCAGAATCCCCTATCTCATAACCAAAATTATTAATCCCCTTATTGCAAGCCGGGGTTTTAGGAGAAAAAGGAATTAATTTGAGTTTAATATGAGAAAACAAAAGACTCATAAGGCCTTCATGAAAAATGACCTTCTTAGGGTTTTTACGGTGATCCTCAATACTATTTTCCATCAATAGTAAAAGATAAAAAGGAAAAGAGACCAACACCTTATGACGGAAGTGATTCAACAACATAAAGTGATAACTATACACAACAGAGAACCTACCTTCCAGTGTGAAATAATGCATTATAGCTAGCACAAGATCCCTCCACAATGGTTTAAGAGACATACGGGCATACCCACCACTACCGACCTCCCGGAGCTTTTTCTTCTCATCAAATTTGAAAAAATTAGCAAAGGCTTTCTTCGCAGTAGCTCTATCATGGTAGAATTTTCTCCCAGAAGATGAAAGCCCAGTGACTTTTGTAATGAAATCCTCGTGACTTTTGTAATGAAATCCTCATCAATATTGAACTCCACCCCTTTATAACGCAAAGTCCTACCATTCCACCCTTTTACAAAAAACTTTGTAGCTTCAGGATTAGGGCCTTGGATTCTTTGCATATACTGGGTTACCCCACCCTTATCCAAATGATCCCACACTGTTTCATTGCTTTGGAACTCCTCACACAAGCTTGATTCGACCCTGCAGCAAGCTCCACCCATGGTGGCATGTAAAGAGCAAGAACCCAATAGCACCAAAAAATTATGCAAAAACAAAATAAACCTGACTATCCGCAAAACCACGTAAATAATACCCACAAAATGTGTGAGAATTTCATTCAAATTACTTCCCTACCTACGTAGCCAGGCCATAATTTTATGGACATCAAAGTTGTAATTATGAAATGGGTAGGGCCAAGGTTCAACGTGCATAAGCCAACTCAAAAATATTATGAAGAACCTTTCCCCTATATCGACCACCTTAAAAACATGCCACCTGATCATCATTGGAAATAGATTTAAGATTGAGTGGTAATGATTCAAATGCATCCCAATCATATTTAGCTACCACTCCCAAATTTGCAAACCCGTCAGCTAGCATGTTAGCTTCTCTAAACACATGAGAGATTCTAATCTCCTCAAAATAATTAATGATGGATATTGAATCATTAATAAGATGAGCAATAGACCACGATGGCGGACACTTCCTCAAAAGACAGTTTATTATATTAAGTGAGTCCCCTTCCAACCAAAGTTTAGAGACCCCTAGATTCTTTGCCAAAACGAGGCCATGATAGGTTGCAGCTTCCTCTGCAAAGTGGTTTCTTTGGATTCCCAAAGGGAGTGCCACCACAGAGACAAACCTACCATTCTCATCTCTTAACATTGCCCCACAACCAGCAGGACTTAGATTTCCCTTAGAAGCTCCATCAAAATTAACTTTAAACCAACCAGAAGAAGGAGCCTTCCATCGAAACCCTTCCCTGGGTTCTTTTAACT
Organism: Sequoia sempervirens; assembly: GCA_007258455.2. Classification (NCBI taxonomy): domain Eukaryota; kingdom Viridiplantae; phylum Streptophyta; class Pinopsida; order Cupressales; family Cupressaceae; genus Sequoia; species Sequoia sempervirens. The sequence continues at coordinate 182,888 of VDFB02262983.1, forward strand.
TCTTCACCGAATTAGAAAGGTCACAAGGAAGATTCCATCTTTTTCCCACAAGTAGATCATAAGAAGAAACATTCACTTTCAGGTTAAATGAAGGGATCACCAAGAACTCAGAAAGAAAATTTTCCCTGATAGCATCACATATTTTAAAGGCCAGCCTAGAAGAAGACAGTTCCAGCTGACGAAAAACTCGATTGTTACGTTCCTTCCAAACACCCCACACAACATAAGGCAAGATAAGAGACCACAACAAAGAGAGGGTCGGGTTAAGAGAAGGAGCCACCCATTAAGACCATAAGTCAACAAAGGAGGCTGGGAACACCCACACAATATCCCACAACTGAAAAATATGAGCCCAAACTTCCCAAGTATAACTGCAACTAGTCACCAAGTGAAGAAAATCCTCAGTCACTTGTTTACATAAGAAACACCTGTTCGACAGAGACATTCCCCTTTTCACAAGATTATTTAAAGTTAGAATCTTGTCTTGACAAAGTAGCCAAAAGAAAATATTGATTTTAAGCAGGAGCTTCCCATTCCACAAATGGCCCTAGAAAGGAGGAGGACCAACCATCTGAGTCTGAAAGGAAAAGGCCGAAGACATACAAAAATTGTCATTAGGAGTTAACCGCCAGAAAAATGAATCCTCAAGAGCATCCACCAGGATATGAATTGTGGAAAGAAACTCAAAAAGGGGCTTCAAGTCCCTGTTAACCACATCAAGACTAATCCAACTACCCTGGGATATATAATCAGCAACAAAAACACCCCATTCCCTAATACAAAAATCTTTGAAAGGGGCTGCCCAAAGTTCATCCTTCAAAGGCCCATGCCCTATCCACCAATCATCCCAAAACATGATCCTTCTACCATTTCCCAAAACCCACTGCAAACCAACAGCCACAGTCGAACGAGCATGAATCATAAAGTTCCAAAGGACCGACCCTTGTGAAGGGACAAAGTTCTCCTTAAACAAATCTCTATATTTATCCACTCCCCTCAAGTACTTTGAAGAAAAAATAGTTGTCCACTCCTTATCAGTCACAAGCAAGTTCCATAACTATTTATCCATAAGGGAAGAATTGAAATCTTTCAATTTACGCAATCCTAAACTACCTTGGGATTTAGATCTGCACACCTCCTCCTAGGACAGCAAGTGTAATCTTTTCTTCTCCTCCACACCAGACCACAAGAATATTTTTTGAATTCCCTCAATCTTATCCCAAAATATTTTAGGAATTTGGAACAAACTTAAAGCATAAACCGACAAATTCTAGAGAGTCGACTTAATTAACTGGATTTTTCCAGCTTGGCTATGCAGGGAAACCTTCCAACCAGCAAGCTTTGAATTAAACTTATCAATGATACTATTCCAAAAGGAATCAAGAACACTGTTAGAACAAAGAGGGAGCCCCATATATATTGAAGGAAACTCCCCAATACCACATTCAAGAATACTAGCAATCCTCAATTGACAAAGCTCTGGATTATTTAGAAAAAATGCAGTACTCTTAGGAAAACTTACCTTCTGACCCAAAGTTGCCTCATACTGCTGAAGGATAAGACGAATAGATTTAGTTGCTGATACAGAAGCTTCCGCAAGAATAATTGTATCATCAACAAATTTTTGATGGGAGCAACAGAGCTGGAGTGAAGAGGGATAAAGAACTTTGAAGGCCCCATTAGACACCACCTGGAGGAGATACCTGGCCAAAGATTTCACCATAATGATAAAAAGAAAGGGAGAGATAGGATCTGCTTGACACAGGCCACAAGAGCTTCTGAAAAAGGCCGAAGGAGAGCCATTGATCAACACCACAAAAGGAGAGGAGATTAACTGCCACACCAATTGTTGCACCCTATCCAAAAATACGAACGCCTTGAGAATACTACATAGGAAGCTCCAATTCACCTAGTCATAGGCTTTGACCAAATCAAGCTTCAAGATAAGACTAGGCTTTTTGTTAACTTTAAGAGAATGAATTTTTTCATGCACCGTTATGATAAAGTCCAAAATCTACCGACCTGGCACAAAACCATTCTGTTGTAAAGAGATAATCTTGGTTAACACCCTATGCAGCCTTGAAACAAGCACCTTAGAAAAAATCTTGTAAATTGAGTTACAAACACTAATAGGACTAAAATCACCAAAGCGCTCAGCCCTAGGCTTCTTAGGAATTAACACTATAAAAGTGGAATTCAACTCCTTAAGTAGTTGTCTACTTCCAAAAAATTATTTTGTGGCATTGATAACATCCTTTCAAATGATCTCCCAATAAGAGTGAAAAAATAACATAGGGACCCCATCTGGCCCCAGAGATTTATTCCCTTCAAAAGAAAACACAACCTTTCTGATCTCCTCATCCAAAGGAATGACAATCAAGATACTATTTTCCTCCTCTAAAACCAAGTTAGGAATAACATTCAGGAAACCATGTTGGCTAGTAGGATCCAACAGACGATCCTTTGAGAGAAGGTCCTCAAAGAAAGACTAAGTCGCAGATCTAATTTCATCATCCTCCTCAATTGAAGAATTATTCACCACAACTTTAGATATCATGTTAGAAGATCTATGCTTCAAAGTCGTGAGATGAAAGAAGAGAGTATTTTTATCCCCACTTCGAAGCCAAATAGCCCTAGACCTCTGCTTCCAGAACTCCTCCTCTCTTGCCACAATATTATGCAAACTAAACAAAAGAGCACTTTCCTCTTGAAGAAGCATAGAATCAGACCCAGAAGCCTGCAATTTTCGCTGCACAAAATCCAACTTAGACTTAAGAACCGATTTTTCCTCAAAGATGTTACCAAAAGAGGCCTTATTCCACTGAATCCAATTCTGCTTAACAAAGGCCAAATTTTTAGCAACTTTATACATAGCAGACCCATCAACATTAATATTCCACCATTGAGCAATTTTAGAACGCAAATCAAGGTGGCTAGTCCACATCTTCTCAAGTCTGAAAGGAAAAGCCTTTTTACGACCAAAGGGTTCAGCTCTCAAGGAAATCAGGAAATGATCTGACCTCAGCCTCGTTAAAGCAGAGTGGGAACATGCATAAAAGTGCAACCAGTTAGGCAAAATAAGAGCCTGGTCCAACTTAACTTGTATCAAAGCATCCCCAGTATGTCGATTGGACCAAGTGAAGGACACTCCCCCCAAATCCAAATCTAATAGAAGATTATCATTAATAAAATTCATGAGGTCAAGACGACTTTCATCGACCACCTGAGCACCCCCAAACTTATCAACATCATTCAACAGAGTATTAAAATCCCCCATCACCTGCCAATTCTGAAAAGAGAACTGAGCCTTAAAAATATTCAATCTTTCCCAAAAATGCTTACGAGAGCTTTTCGCATTAGGAGCATAGATATTAGACAAAACCCAAGAGAACTTTTCCCTGAAACAAAATAACAAGGTAGCCACATGATTTTCAAAAGCAAACAAATCGGAGCCAGCAACCACCTTAGGATTCCAAAATGTTTCCACCCAGCTAGAAGCACCATCAAAATCAACAGCTTGACAACCACAGTTCTTAAAGAACCTATTCTTAATTCTATCAACCTTCTCAGCACTCATCTTAGTTTCCTAAATCAAAATTATATCAGGCCAATGATCTCTTACAATGTTTGCAAGAAGATCTTGTTTATGAGGATTATTTAATCCTCTTATATTCTAGGAGAGGATCTTCACAAAGGAATATGTGAGGGACTATCCACCCATCAAGGAGGAATCCACAACCAATTCCTCTTTGGCTTCAAGTTAGCATCATCCTCCTCAAAGACAGTATTACATCTTCAAGAGGTTGCAATCACACTTCTCTGGCATCACACCAACCACCAAAACCACCAAAGCCAATGATACAACACCACCTTCCTCCACTGAATTAATAACACGTTCATCAACACACGAACCCTTCTCCACACCCTCCCCTGAAGGAGCTTCCTCTATAGGGAAAGCACTAGGAGAAACAACAGAGTCACCAAGAGATGGATCCTCATATGCCACTCCCTCCACAGACTCAACTAAGCCCTTTACAGAGCCCGCTTCATTTCGCTTCCCTTCCAAAATTTGGCCTCCTTTTGAGGGACCAAGTTCATTTTAGGAGGAACCACAAGCTTCAAAGGGCACTTCTTCACCCAATGTCCCACCTTCTTACAATGGAAGTAGGAAAAAGGGATAGATTCAAACTCAACCGCTTGCTCCCACACACCCAACTTCGAGTTAATCTTTATCAACGAAGGAAGATTCGTTGCCTGGTCTAGAATCACACAAAGTCAAGCATAAACAAGCCTACGCCTAGAAGCAGTAAGACTATCAACAGAAAGAAAACGTCCAAAAGTTGATGCTATGCCTTTAAAGACCCGTTCATCCTAGAATTCAAGAGGGAGCCCGAGCAAATGAACCCACACAGTAGCCAAATCAAAGGAACAAGAGCTTGGGGAGAAGCCCGCCTCCTATTTCTTCAACACCAGAGTAGATTTCCCAATAAGTCGTTGCCCCCCCACCAAAACCTTCAACAAATCCTCATCACAAGTAAAAGAAAAAGAGAAGAAACCCTTTGCAAGGGTTGCAATCTCAACTTGGCCTTTTAGATGCCAATGATTTTTAGCCAGCATACGAACCATTTCAATATTAGGCCGAGGTCCCAGAAACTTACCAACCAGTGATTTCTCCATGGTAAGAATACCCTTGTTAATAATTCAATCTGGTACCGAAACCAAATAATCACCCGCTAACGGGTTATCAAAGAAGTCTACTAGAGGCAAGGAACTTTTCTCCTTAAGTTTAGCACCAAATAAAGTAGACCACACCTTACCATCCACCAAGGAAAAATAGAAACTTTGTTGTTGATTTGTATGCACTGTTGACGTTAGTAAAATGTTTATTTTTAGAAAAGAGGGTTGTTGAGAACCCCTCTTACATCAGAAATATTTCCATGGAATTCGTCATTGAGCTGCCCAAGGTACATGGAAAAGATTGTATATATGTTGTAGTTGAGAGATTGATTAAATATGCTCATTTCTATGTTATCACCATGGATTTCAAATCCTCCCAAGTTATTGATGTTTTCTTTAAAGAAGTATTTCATTTACATGGATTTCCAAAGAAGATAGTCAATGATAGAGACAGTAAATTTCTCAGTTCTTTTTGGAAGGAGTTATTTCATTTGAAAAGCACCAAGCTAACACAAAGCACGAGCTACCATTCTCAAATAAATGGTCAAATAGAGATATTGGACAAGTGGGTGGAAGGTTATCTCAGGAACTATGTCTCTAGTCAATAGTCAGCTTGGGTCAAGTGGTTGCATCTTGGAGAATATTGCTACAACACTTCCTACCACATGTCAATTGGCATGTCTCCTTTCAAATCAATTTATGGATATGATGCTTTAAGTTTTATTGATTTGATTATACCAGATAGTAGAGTTCCTACGGTAAAATATTTGGTTAAACACAATTAGGATATTTTGAGGGCATTGAAAGATAACTTGCAACAAGCTCAAAATCAACAAAATATATATGTAGATAAGAACCATATAGAGAGATCATTTGAGGTGGGTGACATGGTGTTTTTGAGGTTGCAACCATATAGACAATCGTCTATGAAGAAGATTAGATCTAGAAATATCAAACCCAAGTTTTATGGGCCCTACAAGATAACAAGGAAAGTGGGTGAACTTTCTTATGAGTTGGAGCTTCCTACAAGTAGTAAAATCTACAATGTCTCCCATGTTTGATGCTTAAAAAAATCACTTGGTTTGCATATTAATCCTTTAGTTTATTTTCCTCCGTTAGATAATGAAGGAAGACTAATCTTAATTTCTAAAGTTGTGATTGATACCAGGAATAAGAATTTGACAAATAGAAGCATAATTGAATATCTCATTAGATGGAAGAATTCTCCAATAGAAGATGCTACCTAGAAGGGACCCAAGATTTTGGAGCATCCAAATTTGCATTGCTTGAGGGCAATAAATTTTGTGGAGGGACTTATAATGTCCCAAATGAAGTGAAATTTCAATTTATTATACTTAAGCTCATATTTCATATTTTTGGTGAGCTAAGGCAATGACGAAAGAAAATATTTTATTTAATATTTATTTTGGTTCCACTTTAAATTCAAATTTTAGAAATTTTATCCAAATAAATATTAATCACTAATAAAAATATCCCAAGGAGGTGTTGGGATTCTCATGGGGTGCATTTTGCATTATGGAGCTATTTTAGATAAGAATCTATGGTAGTTATGAAAGGTCATTTTGAGTTGTGAAGAGAATAGGCAACACTTGGCGATAGAAAATGGTGGGAGTTTCTATGCAAATTTAAATTGTATTTTTCCCTCCCAAATGGGTGTGGGACTTCTTGGACACCCAGGTTGTTTTATTTTCTATATGTTCTTAGCTAGATAATTTTTTTGGATCATATTATTGATTTATCTTTCTTTTAAATAACATTGTATGAACTTTTTTTCTACAATATTCTTTTGTGGGTGAAAGTCCATAGGAGAGTACAAATTATGGATGAAAATTAATGGTTTTTGAGGGTTATAGGATGAAATATCTTTGAATACATTGGAGAACATTTTCACTCAGGGAGTGCATTAGAGCTTCATCATATTGATTAGTTCAATTAGTTTTGTGTATAGTTTGATGTGCAGTTGTAGTTTTGGTTTCTAAGAGTGTTGTAGGAGTGATTATTGTTGTAGGTGAAGGTTTTTAATATTTCGAGAACCTAATATATATTTTTTAAGCTTTATTTTATGTTATTTGGGTGAAATTTGGCAATGTATTGTTGAAATCGGTAACGTATAAATCACCTAATTTTGTGTAGAAGTGTGGAACTCTTTTTAGATTTATTTTTGTTGTTTCTATGGTTTTTTTTTTTGTCATAAAATTCAATTCTCATGTACTTATCAGTACCATATTATTTATAGAAGTTTTAGGAGTTTAAGTTGCTTTTCAATATATTGGTAGTGTTTCAAGAGTGGTTTGCTAATGAGATGGTATGATTCCTTAGTTATTTTTATATGTTTTTGTATCAGTTTATTTGGGATTTTTCATATGTTGAATTGGCTATAATAAAAATCCATTGGATGCCCATTTCTCTAATTTGTTAATGTATTTTTGTTTGCAAGTAATCCAAATGAATACAATGCAGTTTTGGTGCTTCCTAGATAGCATGTTTTGATGATTTTGTAAGTTTGGTGAAATTTATTTAAAAAACATTTCATATCTAATATTATTTCCAAAATTTACTCATTGGGTTATTACAAAATTGGTTTATTAACACATTATATCATTTCAAAGATACATGAATATACTAAAAAGTAAAAATAGCATAAAAAAATATACACATCCATTCCACTAAACATATATTGAAAAATTAAAAATGGAATATCATAAAGTGTTTTAGTAGTAATGTGAATACAATAGCATGAATCTCAATACATAAATAAATTAGGGATCATGTCTCACTCCTAATAAATCTATCCCTACTCAAATTCAATTATTGACCTACTCCTTGATTGATACATCATGATAATCATACTTCAAAATCATCCAAACTCTTCTCACAAATTAGCATTATCTATATGCACTACTTGATACTCCTAGAAAAATTTTGACCCTACAAATATAGGCATAGATACTCTAAGTCTAATAATTTTAAATCTATCCAAAATGTATCTCTCTCCCCTTTATGCAACCTCAAATACCAACTACAAATCATCAATATCTCTCTACAATTAGGCTATCTTGATTTTTCCCTCATCAATCTCTATTTAAATGATATTATCTCTATCAAAATATTATCTCTCTTAACCTAATATGTGCAACACTTAGTAGTGATTTTTGTTAAGGCCAACTCACTAGATTAAATAATGGAGCAAATTGGTGTGCATGTTGATAATCTCTCTTTATATGCTCTATCAACATTGGTAAATCTCAAGTTAGTTGCTTGATTATGTCATAGATCATCTCCACTCACGTTGCTATTGTTTTTACATACCACACATGTTGTACAAGTTAGATCTTCTATATACATAGATATTTTATGAGATAAATATTTTTCTTAGACTATAGTATATGCCTAGATCACCATCCTAGCTAATCATTATCCTTGATGATTGATTGTAATAGTACCACATCCAATGAGACCTCCTCTCCCTCTCTTGTTTTCACCTATAGTTGGTCCAAATGCTACCACTACCTCATCCTCACTACCATTTCCCAATTGTTGAGTACTAAATTATGGAACCTCTACCTGACCAAGGATATATAGAGATATTTGATACCTCCTATAGATAAGAGTCGATAGATGCATAACTTTATAACTAAAAAATTAATGAAGGAATATCTCAAAATCAAATCCATCTTATAATAATATTTCTTCCCATAGTACCATTGATATCTTCAATTATCTTAATGCTTATATCTTACAATGTTATGTTAATCTAATTTCCTAATGTTTATGTTTATTTATGCTTATATTTTTTGTTGGCATGTTCATGATAATTATACTTTTTCCTAATACTTATCATAATGATATCTCACACTTGTTTGTACTTACAAGATCCTTATATGACATTTATGATTTTGGGGCATTTGATTTATGACCCTAAGTGAGAGCAACATTGGGACTACCTTGATTATTATCATTATATATGGTTGTCACACAATGATATCTTTATATGCATGTTTAGTGGGACTAAATTGATTAGATTATCTAATATGTTCTATTTTTCTTCAAAACTAATTGCATTTTATGCATGTAATTAGTTGGAGGAGGTATACAAGGACCTTACCAATGCCACTTTCTTGGATTTGGTCCCAAATACTATCACAAGCATATTTAATTTTAAATTTTTTGAGTGCAATATCACTTTAGTCACTTATGTAGTATCATATAAATTATCATTAGGTAGTATTTTATCAACTATCACTTTGTGGTTTCCTCTAGCTACCAAGTGTAGTACAACTTTAGTGTCTTATGCAATATCATTTTAGTTGTCTATGGGTAGTATATTTTTTATTTGTTGAAGATAGTAGTTGTGTTTTATGTTTATTTTGAAATGTTAATAAATGCTACTCATTGGATCTTTCTATTTTGTATTTGTAGATTTTCAAATTATGCAATCATTACAAGGGAGTGTGTAATAAAGCATCTACATCCATAATCATATCCTTTTAAATGTGTCTAAATATTTAACTTTTATGTTGGTTATATGATTTTATTTTGAAATGTATTTGTGTGGTAGTTCATGTACAAGTTAAAGTGAGGAAAAAATGTAATGGTGAAATTTATATAGCTTAGAATTTTCTCCTTGTTTTGGACTCACTTTAACTAGGTTATCCTTTATGCAATGACAAGTATATAAGTAGTATGATTTTTACAAAGAGTGGGCACATAACTCAATCCATATCTACCTCCATCTACACTTATTCTCAAAAACTAATTCCATTTTTCAAGTTCACCCATCTCCCACTCCAAATCAAATCCAAAATATACCAAAATGATCAAAGTCACTTATATAATCTTTATCAATCTCAATTCGTATTTCTAAAATATTTATCTATTAATACTTATTAGATTGGTTTATCCCAAAATTTATGCAAAGAGTAGTTTGCTTACACCATCTAACAATCATACATATACATATTCCCTCAAAAATAAACTATCCATTGAAGAGAATATAGTATAAGGAGGAAATATAACATGGAACGCATATTTTTTATTATTTAGAAACAAATACAAAACATGAAGAATTGTTGAAGTGCAAAAATAAAATTCAAGTGATGCATGAGAGCAAATTTAGTATAACAAGAAGGAAATATAATATGAAATACCGCTATTTTTTATTATTTAAAAATAAATACAAATTGTGTAGATTTGTCAAAATGTACAAGAATACAATATTATATTTGAGTTGATATCGTTATATAATTCACATTTTGATTTAATACTATTACGGATATTTTGTATTGATATTGATTATAACCTTTTTTTAAGGGGTAAATGCTTTTGACCCAGAGCTATGATCTGCTGAGGTCACAAATGGGGGACCTCATCCCCAATTTAAACATTCAATAATAACACCCCAGTGGAGTTTGAACCTCGATGGCAAGAACAACACCTCAACAACTTAACAAATCATACCATACCCCTATTGCCAATATTGATTATAATCTTGATTATTCATTTAATTTATAATTACCATTCATAACCATCCAAATATAAACTATGATATTTACTACTCATATGTAATAACTATTATTTTCATTTTCAAATACCCTTCCAATCTTAATCCAATTAAAAAAAATATAACTATGCATTTTATTCTATTCCTAATAGACTATATGACATCCCCTACCAATGTGATACCAACCTTTCACCATCGTACCCACCTAGTATACCATAAGCACTATCTTTTCATAGTGATCCACTATCACTTTAACATAGATTATGTGATCTAATGTTAAATCACTAAACAAAATAGTTCAATGTCACTAATTGCTATAGCCCCTAAAGAGGTCTTTATCCTACCCAATTAGGTTTATGGATCCAATGTAGGGTAGTTTTCAGATTTGATTGTACCTACACACCATAGGGAACAATTAGGTGTTTCTATAGCCATCCTAGCTTTTTATTTTTGCACTTTACTTGGGCTTACATTTGTCTTCTATTGCATGTGGTCATATGCAAAACCACCGCCACAATCCTGAAATTTGTCACTTTATTCTTGCTTTGTTGACTATACAATCACTTTATTGAAATTATGGAAGTGAATAAAGTCATGTGAAAGAGAAGGGTGAATTAAATTTGTTTTTTCCCAAACTATGGCAACTAATTAGAATAAAAAACTCTTTAAAATAAATACAAGAGTATTTATGTCTCATGTACTATAGACAATAAAGAAAATAAAATGTACAAATATAATGATGAGGTGTCCATTATAACAAACGTGAAATACCTATGGTCCCCCACGTGACATGGCTGGCCCACCACTCCCGTTTTGACCACGTCATGATATTGTCGGTGACAGGTGGCACTTCCCCCTAACATTTACCGTGGTCCAACAGCAATAATGCAATCGCCTAAAGTACTAAGGTTTTTTCCCCTACAAGAATTTTTTGGTTAATGATTTTCTTTTTCCTTGGTGGGGTCCATTATCCATGGGGACTATACCTAACCTAATATGGGTGTTCTATATTTATTTATTTTTGGTCATTTATCTACTTGGGTTTCCCCTAGGGTTACCAAAAACAAGGTTTTTTTAGAGAATGTCAAGCTTTTACAAGTGTTGTTTTATCAATGGGGGACAAATCAAGATAAGGCAGTGACAATTATTATCATATGCAATTTGGAAGAGGATGGGTCAAGGTTTAGAGTGTGATTGATTGGGAGTAGTTTAGAGCAATTATGGGTATATTTTTGGGCCACAATTTTGGACCTGAGTACACCTTGCATGGACTTTGGACTTGATTGCATGTGGTTAATCCAAGTGGGGGAGTGAAATAAGGCTTTATATGTAACTAACATCCTTTTAACATAGAGTATTTTTGTTGTTATTGTAATGGGTTAATGATAGTTTGAAATTTTTAATTCGGGTTTTTGGATGCATCTTCTTTTTATATGTGTGCAAATACTTTAAACTAATAGTGATTAGTTTTTGTTCATATGTGTGGAAATATTGTTAAACTAATAGCGATTAGTTTTTGTTTTTATTAGTGTATTATAATTTCAGGTACTGTTGAAAATAATTTTATAAAATGTATGTCACTTAAAAATTATTTGATGGGTATAAATGATCGTCAAATTTCAATTATATGCACAATAAATAATTGATATTTTAGTGATTTTTTATCATGTGTATTAATGGTAATCATAAGGTAAAGAAATTTACTTGGCATAGAAGCCTCATTTGATGGTCATAAGGCTTTACATGTGAGTAAAATAAGGCTTTAGATGTAGCTAACATCCTTTTAACATAGAACATTTTTGTTGTCATTGTAATAGGCTAATGATAGTTTGAAAAAAAATTAATTTGTATTTTTGGACTCATCTTCTTTTATATATATATATATATAGGAAATTTTGTTAAACTAATAGTGATTAGTTTTTGTTTATATGTGTGGAAATACTATTAAATTAATAGTGATTAGTTTTTGTTATTATTAGTGTATTATAATTATATGTACTATTGAAAATAATTTTATAAAATATATGTCACTTTAAAATTATTTGATGGGTATAAATGATTGTCAAATTTCAATTATGTGTACAATAAATAATTGTTATTTTAGTGATTTTTTTATCATGTGTATTAATGATAATCATAAGGTAAAGAAATTTGCTTAACATAGAAGCCTCATTTGATGGTCATAGATGATTGTCAAATTTGATGCATGTGGACCATGAGTAATCATTACACTAATGACATTTTCTTCGTACATTTATGATAATTATAAGACAAAGAATCCGCTTAATATTTGCTAATAAGGAAGGATCGATGAATGTAATAATCATTTCAAGCTTCTCGTCTTATGGTCTCTTTTATGATGAATACAATCAACTTTAATATATTCAATAAGTATACACATTTTAAAATAAGCATATTGCTTCCAAACATAAAGTAGTGATTTTGTTTTAATTTCAAATATCTCTAGATCATATGAATGATACGGAAAAGTCAGACTAGTCTATAGGATCCAACAATTCTTTTTTTTTTAATTATATATGATTTATGTGTTTATATATGTTGATGATTACAAATATATTTGTAATTGCATCCATGTTAAAGCAAATGTGTCTTGTCACTCTTTCATTTAGAAGAGGTGGTATGTGCTTGGAATAATCTTGACAAAATGCATTCAATTAATTTTAATAATAGAAACATTATATTATTGCTATATGTTGTCATCTTACATCATACTTTCTAAACACTTCATAAATTTTGAAAAAGATGGTGCATTATTAAATATTTCATAAGAATGTTGAGTAAAATGGTGGAAGTTGATAAAACCAAAATAATATTTATCAAATGTAGTAGAACAACTCACCAAGTTACTTTTTCTAACAACCACCCACCGTAATTTGTGTGTTCCTCCAAATATATAGGAGTTTTGGTAAGCCATAACCTAGTTTTGAACTCATGCTTGTTTTAAATATGCATATTAAAAAAAACCTACCATGATTGAGAAAATAATTGCATGAGTGATTAAATCTAAAAGTATTCTAGAAAAAGTATACTATTATACAACCTAATACATAGTAATTTTCTTCAAAAATTGCAAACACTAAGATGAAAGAGTGTCTCAAGTGACTTAGAATGAAATCAAACAAATAAAAGTATATCATTAAATTAAAAATTAATAGTATACTTTACAATGTTTCCATCTTTGAGGTGAGTATGCTTCTCATTGAAAGCAGTCTTGTGCATGCAACCATTAACAACAAAGCAAAAGATATTTTTTGTTGACCTACCACAGTCATGTGCATCAAATCAGAATGGAATCAAACAAATAAAAGTATATCATTAAATTAAAAATTAATAGTATACCTTATAATGTTTCCATCTTTGAGGTGAGTATGCTTCTCATTGAAAGCAGTCTTATGCATGCAACCATTAACAACAAAGCAAAAGATATTTTTTGTTGACCTACCATAGTCATGTGCATCAAATCATTAACAATATTTCTTGCTCTATAACTCATGTGCAATCACATGGACTCTAGTTTAATGCATAGTTGTCTTCCACATAAATATAAATCCTATAGTATTGATTCATACCTAGTCAAGGAAGCATCAACCTTCTAAGTTCTCCATTCAAACTTAGGAGTTCTTTGAATACAAGCCTCAATAGCCTCCTCAAAGCATCTTTAGCTCATTCAAGCATTGTGCTCCACATATGCTTCATACATCCACATTGTGCACTACAAGCACATGATCTACCTTCGCAACTTCATGTTGGGTCATATATTTACGACACATGGAACATTATCATTCACATGTTATGCCTCCATATGCATTTCACAATTGGTAAGCCCTTCGCCACAAGAATTAGCTCCATATAATTTTAAAATTTAACACCATATGCATTCAATGCATGACAACATCGCACACCACATGTAATCCACATCATAAAATTCTAACATGTCACAGCATCCTGTCCACATCTACCATGAAAATATATGCATGTGATCATTGTCAACATAGGTGTGGCTATTAGTTGTCAACCTAAAATATAAATTTAAGTAGTACACCATGTACAACAAAAACCCATTAGAGAAAAGCCTTTGGAACATCCAACTTAGTAATTAGCACTCCAATCTAATGAGTCCAACACTCCAACCCAACTTTTGCACATCAACATGTTTCATTCATTTGATGTTTTGTTCTCATTCATAACCTCCTATATAGTAAATACATGGATGTATTCATCCCTATGATCATATATGAATAAAAGTAGCAATACTTATAATCTCTCTATCCAAATGTATTATAGATTTTTACATCTTTGTTTCCAATTGTAGTGTCGTAAATAGCATACCCTTGCAATTTCACACTACACAATGTTCCCCTCTTCTAGCTCATGATATAAAATTTCCTAAATTTAAAGCATTAACACTAGGATATCTCTTATCTAGCATTTTTATAATAATTCAATCTTTTTAGTCCATTTTTTCTCAGACAGGAGTGTTGCATGCAGATGTCCACATAGCACACTAGTGTCTTACAAAAGTTTGTGATTCCAATGATTGTTTGAGTGTTACCTTCTTGTGAATATTCTAGAAGTAATGCATTTGCATGACAATCGCATTGAACAAAACGAGTCAACTTTCTATTTTGAGGGAAAAGGGAGAAAAAAAAAAAGAAAGCAAGTTTTAATTTTCTCTCATACTCATACACTCATGCTCACATTTTTTGGTATCAAACTCTGCAACTTCATAAAGAAGCTTTGAAGTTTTCATGAATAGCAAGTTCTTTGGGTATTACATGTGTCTTTTCCGAAGTGGGATTGCATAAGGCAGCATTGTGGAAGCTCTCACATCTCTCTTAGAGGTTTTTAACATCTTACAGTGCATAATCCATTTTTTTGTTTCTCTTCCTACTGTGTACAACCTCTTTGTGCTAGAATTTAGATACATATGGTGTTAGCACAGTACATTTAGTAAATTATTTTATATTCTTGGAATTATACTTTTCTTCACAACAATCTCTTTCATTATATCTATCAATATTATCAAAATACTGGTTGTCCATGGAGGTCGAAAGACCAAAATGGGGGTTTATCTAAGGCACACCCCTAAAACAACCCAACCAAACATTTTCCCTTGTCTTCCTTGTGTGTAGATTCTACATATTGGAAAGGAGTGATTATTCTGGTGATATATATTTTCCTTTTACAGTCTTTATCTTATTACTAGGATTTAAACCTCATATTGAGTTTCCTTTTTCATCATGTTGTTTTTAACATTTTTCATATAGAGTGATCTTGTAATATGTAATGTCCCCATTCTCGGAGTGACATCTTGGTGACTTGATTCTAGCCCATCTAGCATTCCCGTGGGTTATATGGCGAGATAAGGGAATGGTATTGGCCATGAGAATCATAATTTTGGTAAGATGTTTTTAGAGATTTAAGAGGGGAATTATCCTTAACAAAAAATTTAGCATAATGTTGATCATATTTTATTATTATCTCATGGACCACTTGCAAGTCAAAGCAAACAAGGAGGTGAGTTTTAAAATAGATAAAATATTATTATCTTCCTTGGTTGGTCGACCCACATCAAACCACGTTTGATTTGCTTCTAGAAGGTCAATTCTCTCTCATTGCTTCTAGAAGGTCAATTCTCTCTCCTAGGGCAGTTTAGGAGACTTAAGGAAGAAGGCAGCCAATATTTTAATGAGGTAAAATATGATCTTCCCCAAGGGTGGCTTAGATGTCTTAGTGATGAAGGCAATGAATATTTGAATGGGATAAAATCAAATCTTCTCTTAGGGCAGTTTTGATGCCTTAATGATGAAGTCATTTGAATATTTTAATAGAAACAAATCTGATTCTCCTTCTAAGGACGGTTTGGACTAGGAGCCTTATTTAAGAAGGCATGGAGGGTTGTGAGATCATTATGTTGGATTGATACTTGCTTTCTCTTGTCTGAAATAAGTTTTCAGAATTCTTCAAGGTGGTGCTCCCTTGAGTTGGGTTTGGTGATGCTCCCTTAACCCCATTTGAGAGGTGAAATCACTCAAATTTCATCATAGGGCAGAATTGTGAAAGCTTGGTTCTTTTTACAGCTAGGGTTTGAAGACAAGTTCCTGGTCAAAAATCAAATTTGGAGGTCTACATATTTTTCTCAACAAATCTACCTTGGGCGATCCATGCTAGGGACATTTTGGAGTGCAATAAAGTTGGTTTCATGAATTTTGGAGATGCTGGTGATTTTATATGAATTTTGAAGATATTGGGTGACTAGGGTTTCCAGTTTGGTGGCTAGAAATTGCAACTTCAAGTGTGATATGATTGTATTCAGTCTTGGCATCCATTTTGGCATATCAATATATATTCTAGTTGAAGGGGTTGCTGGTTTTGTAGTTGTACTTCACATCTTCCGCCTTGGGCGTCCATTTTGAGGAGTTGTTAGAGCCCTTTCTGCAGATCATTCATAGTTGGAGACTGTAGCAGCAGCACCTAACATTTTGTTAGAGCCATTTTCAGCTGGGCATATCATCCATACTTCATGCAAATCTAATAGGGTTTCATTCTCCAACAACTTGGTTAGGGTTTGATATATATATTTTGGTTATTTTGCATATTATATGAGATCTGATTTTCTAAATCAGATTATCTGATTATAAGCTGCAAGCTATCATCTATTTGTAATCTGATTATTGATTCAATAAGAAGCCATCAATGTTTCCTAAGTTTGTCATTCTCATATGTTGATTGATTTGTTTACAATTTCATTGTTTGGTATTTTGTTTCATATCTTTTAACCTACAACAAGATATTAAACCAGCAAGGAGGGAAAAAATTCAGTCTGAACTAGTAAGGGTTCTTACATAGTATTTATTCTATGCATGTAAGCATCAATTGTAGGATGTTCGGGACTTTCATTTTTGCATCTTTGGTGGACGACAACACGACACAAGGGTGTTTGTGCTTCGTACTTCTATATGTAGTTGAGGCTTTGAAAAGGTTACATAATCATCCTTGAAGCCTGTACATTATGCTTATGTTGATATTAGTTTATAATTATTAATACATAAATAGATATTTTCACCAATTTTTTATAACTGGACATATTCATGTAATTTAAAATTTAAATATTTAATTTGCTTCTAGTTATATTTTTTTCTTAAAAAGAATTGATCATATAGGTAGAACAACCTTTGATTCATCCTAATGTCAGTGTAAATTATTGGTTCTTAAGAAAGTTTCATTCCTTTGTAAGAATCATTTTTTTCTACACTACAATATCTACACATATTCTACAATTCATAGGACTATTTAGATGGCCTACATCATTTAGATAGGTTGTGAATTGTTCTCCAATTGTCTACCTAAGCATGATTCATCAATTAAAAGAAGGTTTATAAGAAAATTATAAAGGAAATGGAATTCAACTAATATCAATATTAATTAGAGCACGCCTAAGAATATATAAAAAACCAAGCCCAAAGTAAGAGGGGTGACAAGGTTCATAAGATTATAGAAGGAAAGGCATTTGATTGATATCAATATCAATTAGATTATTAGGACAAAAGAAAATGAACATTGAATCATCAACAACAAAAATTGGACAATATAGGTATCCCAAACTAAACCTAAATTTGGGGAGGGAATGACATCAATTACCAAGAATGATTCAAAATTAATTGTATATATTATTCAAAATAAGAAGCACCAATTAGTAGGAAGAATAAACTTCCCACAAAAAAGAAAAATCATAATATTCAATAATAAACAATGAGTAAAGACAGAAAGGAATCAAAACAATTCTTGGTTTCCAAACCATATAAATTATTTAAGACCTAATTACTCAATTAGTTATCTCTTAAATTGAATATTATTTGGAATATAACAATGATTGAGGATAAGGAAAATTTTGAACATCTTGCTAGAATGTTGTAGGACAATGTGGTTGAGTCGTTCAATCATTTCTAAGTTGATAAATGTTGGAAGATTATGTGATATAATGACTTGATTAATTAAAATATTATGAGAAGAATCTATGGCATAAAATTAATATTTACAAAAGAATTTAAAACTTGCATATAGATGCCCAAATTCTTAATGAATTAGCAAGAATTTAACAAGGAAAGGAGGATTCCATCTAAAAGAATGTTCATAGGTAGAATTAATACAACCGTATAGGTGACTTGAAACAAAAAAAAAATTGAGGAGGATATAAAAAGTGTTGGGAGAAAGCCAAAGGTACATACCCACATCAAATACCATGATAGTTATTTGAGAATGTTGAGTTTAAACAAGCATTATTCTTTGGGTAAACAAAATGGGGATGACAATGAATCCAAATTGTAAATAAATTATATAACTTTTACATAAAAAGAATGATAAGAAAGCAAGAATGTGATGTTTAAAATGAAAAAGTAAAGAACAAGAAAAAATGTCAAAAAAATATTGTGGAATCTATAATATGAGGATTCATAATAAATTTTAGATATAAAATGTAATAACATTAATAAGAAATTTATGATTGTGTAACAAACAATATCAAGTGGAAGCAATAGGAACTAAAGAAATCAACATTCCCAAGTAACAGCGATAGTGAAAGTCAAGGGCCAAGAACCTCAATCTTAAGGAGAAAAAAGGGTAGATCTATTATACAATGGAAGCACTTTAATAATGAACTCCAAATATACCAACATAATCCTCAAAAATTGGCACTGAACGGATCTTCATGACCATGATGTTTAGGAATGTTGTAAAATCGAATCAATTGAAAATGCTTGATATTGGAGGCAATATAAGGAATAGTTAGGTCAATTAGTTTTGCTTTAAACCTAATTAATTTTTTAAACTTTGTTTAATAAAGTTGAGTTAATTTTTTGAAAAGTTGTCCATAACGATCGCAATTATTTATGGTAACCTTATTCATATATAGGTGAACTCACTTTAACTTAGAAAATAAACAAGTTAAAATAAGATATATTAGTCTATTTCTATCTATTATTGTTATTCGAATAACATTTTTGTCCATTGTATATCTTAATTTTTCACTCTACTATTGTATTACTATTAATTCTTAAGCAAACTATTAAATAACACTTTTGACCATACACGTTTATAGTTCATCATTTTATTTGAATGTTTAAGTTATTCAAACTTGTTAATAGTATGTATATCTTCATTCAATTCTTTAATTGCTTACATCTTTTTACTAATTCATTTTACTTGGAGATGGGTTAAACATGATTGTTGGATAAAAACGAAAACCTTATTGTGTTCTTACTTGATTGAATTATTATCATATAAAATGCAAAATTTCAAGATTGCACATTTAAAGGTAGTGTGCATGCTTCCATGGAGAGAATAGGGTAGGGTGGATTGTTTCTCAACACAATAAAAAAAAAATTCTATTTTTAATTTACTCAAATTTGTTTGTGTTCCATGAGATTTTGCACTTCTAGAGTATGTTTGGTCTAGCAAGGCTTCTTAGTATCCTAGTTATATAGCTTAGCATTCTAAAAGGTTTCTAATAATTGGTGTGCCAGTGGAAGTATAAACTTGGAGAACTACGAAAAACTTGGGGTGAAGCATAAATTGTAATTATTGAAGATTTGATGGTTGAATGGTGTGGGAGAAGTGGAGCAAAAACATAGACTGGCACCATGATATCAATGTTGACCATTAGTGAAGTCAAAATAACTATATAAGTCAAAAGGATAGGCATTTAAAATTATAAAAGTGAATATGAAGTTGATTGCAAAAATTAAAGGAAATGATGTTGGTTTCAAAAGGAACAAACTACTATATATCACAATGCAATAGCTAAAACAATATCACAAATTACCGCATTATTTTTTTTAAGGATATGTGGATTAGTTTCAAGCTTGAAACTAGTTGTCATTGTGGTAAGAGTAAAAGAAATTGACTTGGTAAGAACTAGTCTTTTAGTGGAGATTAGTTTTTGGTTAAAAACTATTATTACAAAGTTAGGTAAGACTATATTATCTATTGAGACAGTTATTTCAAAAGCATTTAGAAAATAAAATGAATTGAGAAAGATAGCTACACAAACATAGTTTAACTTCGTGAAGATGATTGTAAGTAAGAACTAAAACATAAAGGTTAATACTTCAATTACATTATTAGCTAAAATAATAGTATAATAAATAAGTTACAATATATTAAAAAAAATGTATCAATAAGAATTAGAACTTACTCTATATTGATAGATGTGATCATACCTAAAGAAAGTGGTGATTCATTTACCCCTTAATATCCAATTAGCATTTGGACTTCAACATTTAATCTCGAAACTATAGCTCCCATCAATGAAAAGTATTAAATCTAAATATCCTTTAATTAAAGAATCATTATAGTTTTGACCTTTTAAAATGTTATTTTTAATTTCAATTAAGAGTATTTATCTATTTACTATTTTTTGTTTTTAACATTATTATATAAAATTGTAATAAATTATACATGATATTAAATTATAGATATGTTTACAAGATATATGTTATATGTGAATCGGGGCGACAAAGGGCTAAATCTCAGTGGATCGTGGGAGCAAGGCCACTCTGCGACTTACAATACCTCGTCACTTATTTAAGTCGTCTGTAAAAGATTCTTCTCGCTAGCCGCTTGAAATTGTAATCCAAGGTTGCTTTGACCAGGTTGTTGCGCCGATCAGAGATAGCCAATGACACAGGCCCCTAGGGGTGCAAGAGCACCCCTACTGCGGGTCGCAATGCAGCGGAAGAGAGAGATGTGCTGCATCTAGTGTGGATTCTGACTTAGAGGTGTTTAGTCATAATCTAACACACCTTTATTACTATTTTTTATTATTAGTATTAGTACAATTATATGTCATGTTTAACATGTTTGTGTTAATCTTGGATTACATTCTTGAAAATTTTGAACATAAATCATTGCTCAAATGAACACCCTTGTTTTTACATTACCTCATTGCATGCACACTTCACTTATGAGCCTCTTTGGGAGATTATAAATTAAGTCATTTTTAGAAGCTTGTTATTATTGTTATTTTATAAATAGTATTAGCATTACAAAGATATATTTTACTTAACTATATCTTTTATGTTATATTCATCTTAAAATCATTTTAATATGTAAAGATAGTTAATTGATCTTATATTTTATGTAACATTTAAATATATATAACAGGTTAAGTGGCCTATCATTTATTGGTGAAGAATGGCTTACAAACAGTCCGCTGAAGATCAAGTCTGGGTGAAGAAAAGACCCATGCTGCATTTAAAGGGATAAGGTAGAGATTGTACCCTCGGCAACTTCAGAAAATAATCTCCAATTCTTTGCTCTTAGCAAAAAAAAATCAATTATTTATTCTCAATACCAACAAATTGCTAAATAATTCAAAATAATTATCCTCTCGACAACAAAAATAACTCATATAACATTATCCCCTTCATCTGTAACTATTGTTTATAATTAATTTAACTGTATATTTATTTATAAATCAAACGTTATATAAAAGTAACATTTATGTTCTTTTAACTATCCTCGATGTACTTGTTTGTTCTGGTTAGCTTCATCGTATCATGGTTTTTTTATCCTGACTTCTTGAGTTCATCTTTGGGTGAGAAATGTATCATTGTATGCTTCAAAAGAAATAATGCCAGTGTCCCAATGAACCTACTTATGAAAGTTTTTTGCTTTGTCGACTTTTTCCCTTTGAATGATATATCTTTACACCGAGATATGTGATCCCAGTAATCCCAGATCTTTACAAGACATTTTGAGCTCCTTGAAGGCCAATTTTCTTGCCCACTTATGTTGAATGAAATGAACTCCTTGTATTGCCACTGTATTGCATGTAAACAAATGAGAGCAAAAAACTCTTATTTAGCTACAAGTCCACCATATCTGGCGTCTAGAGGTGCGAGGTCACTCTTTTATTCCTCCAATCTTAGCCAACTCTTCTGGCATGCCCTTCATGTAAGAAAAAATTATGTTTCGTGGCTCTTCATTTGGGCACAATTTCCTTGGCTTGCATTGCGAAAGGCTTTCTCTATATGTCTGTCTCTTTTAAGGATCCTGGACTGATGAACCTTTTCTTGTTTAACGTGCTGCCCATCTGAATTTTTTAAGGCTAGAGTCACTAGTATTCTAAGCACAATTGCATTCTGCAACGGGTGGTGTGCTGTTTCTTTCTATAAACCACAAACTAGTGAACCACCTGGCCTTTCCAAAACTAAAACATAAAAAAATGAGAAGTTCCCTTCTTTCTACAACCCCATGAAGGGAATTCTATATGTTCTAAAACATGTTGGTTTATATGGCTTACAAATCCAGAAGGTCAATTTTGGCTGGTATCATCTACAACATCACTTTGTCCAATAGGAAAGAATCCAATGCCTTCTCAAATTCTTCCATAAAATGCTTAGCCATAAAAGGTGATAGAGTTCACCCAACTGCAAACTCATCAATTTGTTCATTTATTGTCTTTGGGTTTACAATGGGCTTGGCGTGAATCCCATATGTAATTCAGGTAAGCCACAGATCCTTGGTGTGAGATGTAGTAGGCATCAACGAATTATGATCGTTATGAATTATGTGAGTTGTACATGACATTAGTAACATTCCCAGCTATCTTTTGTATTGAATATCTTTCTGTTGCAGCAGCTAGTTGTAAGCTAATCTTAATTTGAATCGTATATATCCAAAAGTAGAGTGCCGTTTGTCCTCATCAGCTTCAAAGACTATGCCCTCTTTATTTTCACTTAGTTTCTTAAGGACAATAGTTTCTGTCTAAACACATGCCTACTTGAGGGTCACACTTAGTTCGAGTGTAACCCAGTCAAATCCCCACACTGTTTCTAAGATACCCTCAACATGACATGTCATAAATGTGTAGTGAGCATTAGTTAGGGTTGTGCATCCTTTTTCAATACTCAGTAAAAGTGGCGTAATGAGCATTAGTGGAATAGCATATACCTAAGAAGTGAGATTCAACTGCTTGAATTTTCTAATCGCATTGTACCATGTTGAAATTGATTTGTACCCTTAATAAAGCAATCTCATCCACTTGCGTATGGCATAGGGTCTACAACGTTGGCTTGTCATTTGTCAGGGTTTTTTTATGGGCAATTTTTTCAGTTGGCTAATTTTTCAAACAAAAAAAATCAAATATTTAACTCACCAGTTAGCAAGTTTCAAACAAAAAATTGTGCAATGTACTGATTATGTACTCCATGATTTGGAGAAGGAAGAGGAGCATCGGTCACTCAGCCATCACAGTGGATGCTCAGTACCCCTCCTGTTATGCACTCAAAATAATTAAAAACCTTGGACTGTGGGAAAACAGCAATATTGTTGCAAAAATCATTTCTAAGCTTGTTAGGTGAGAAATTGACATGTAAGATAGCAAACTTTACATATGGTCCATGTTATTGTGGTGACCATAGCAAACTTTACATATGGTCCATGTTATTGAGGTGACCATTGGTAATGCCAAGCAAAGTGAGCAACATTTTATAATTCCTAATTTCCTCCTGCGCTGCACTCAAAATAGTTAAAAACCTTGGGACTGCAGTAAAACTATAACATTGTTGCACAAATCATTTATAAGATTGCTAGGTGAGAAATTGTCATGTGAGATAGCAAACTATTCCAGCATTTAAATATAGTTCATGTTCCTGTGGTGACCATTGGTAATGCCAAGCAAAGTGAGCAAGATTTTATAAAACTTAGATAGCTTGCCTTTCCATTGGAAGCAAGTTGTTAAGTTACATGATTATTGATCTAGGGTGCTATTTTATTGGAAAATCAAGATGGATAGAATAACAGCAACGAAATTGAGTTTGCACCATAATAAGATTTTAAGATCCATGTCTCAATTGAAATGAGTGACTTTTGAAATTCTGTTGAAGAAATCAACATGCCTGATCTTTCCATGTTTGATTTGCCTTGGTTTGCAGGAAATAAATTTTGAGTTACCTCTCGAAGGAAACCTCCATATATTTGGGTATTGTGCACATGCAGAAGGAGGAATGCTTTAATCAAAGGCATGCCATAAAATAATAGAAATTGAAATAAGTAGGTGGCCTTACAAAATAGTATAAATGCTGGGCACATTAAGCAAAGAATGGCACAACCAGCAAAATCTGGAGTAAACAGAAAGAGACTTGTGCTGTACTGAAAGGCACACCATATAAAAAAAGAAATCAAATTGAGTGGGTAGCCTTATAAAGCTTGAGGAATGCTAGACACTTTCAGCAAAAAAGGCATAAAAATCACCTGCTTGAGTAAACAGAAACAGACTTGTCCTTATACATACAGGCACACCATATAAGAATAGAAATGAAATTGAGCATATAGCCATACAAAAAGCTTTTCAAATTACTTTAAACTCGAGATATCTGAGGAAACACCTTGTAATGTAAGGAAAGAATGGCACAAGAGAGTACATTATGGAGTACACAGAAACAGAACCATGCAAGATGTTACAAGATTTCTAGGGGATGGATTTGACTGTATAAGAAGCATAAAGGTTGAGTGAGAAATTGGATAGCAGATAGCATGAAAAACAAATGACAGTAAAAAGTAATCAATGCCAAAAGAGAACAAGCAAACTGTAACACACGTGCCTCTAAAAGGGAGACAATTAAAAGACACCCGTAACAATCAATTTAATCTCTCAACTCTTGCTCCCTTCACTCCTTTGCACTCGTGGTGTGAATGTGCAATAGTGGATTATAAGGGTTGATGAACAATGTTGATCAAAAATAGCAACAATGTAAGCGTATTTTATTAAAGACTCCATTTTGCTTTGCCTCCTCTTGTTTGGGTTGGAACAAGTTCAAAGAATCTTTTGCAATTTCTACAGCAACATGCAAGATGAGTGTCTGATTATTTTGAGGTAGTTTTAATGAATAAAAAATTGCAGCCCCAGACAGTATTGTACCACTAGTCAGCTGAATCGCATTTTTTTAATTTTCTACAGTATGCACTCTTGAGAAAACCTCTAACAATCTATTGTACTTGATGCAAAGTTACTAACATTTCAACAAGGCAATGGGCCAACTCTCTATCCATTTGACCCTATCCCACCTAAATCCTTTCTAGTGTTAATCTCACAAATTAGTACTTTGTATAAAGCTTCACTTTTTGTGGCAGCAAATGGCATGTTGATGTTTTATGGACACCTCAACTATATATTAAGCTACAAACCATTATTTGGTATTTCAGATACTTGCATTAAGTCTTTTTTTTTAACTCTGCTCAAGACGAAAATAATTTAAGGGAAAATGTTTGCAACACCAAGTATATGTAAGATTTACAACATCTAGTATGCTTGAAAAATCAGACTGATGGACTAAACAAATGTTGCTCCTGCTCCATGGAATAATTTGATTCATGAAAGTTTGTGAATAAGTTTTAGGCCATGCACTTTTAGATTTTGACGAGTCCTTATATTATAAATCAACAGTCCAGCATCGTCCATCCTCTCAATGTTCTTTCCAAATAGTGATCCACAAGTCACCAGTGAGAGCAAAAATCTCAAAAGGATGTTTTAGATTGGTTGGAGAACCAGGAATTACAAAATTTTCTAGAACCTTCTCCAGTCCTTTTCAAGTTCTGTATACTAATTTTGAATCTTTCTTTTTTTATTTGTGAATTTTGCTCTTTTAGTAGGGCCATCAAGCATTAAGAATAGTCACAAGAGTACCCCTCACAGAATCTAGTAAATAAGTAAAACCCCAAAATGAACTGAAGCAAAGTGATTTTGTATCCAGCAGCTGATTTTGACCAATTTGCTAGCATAAACTTCATCTTCGAAGGCATATTCTCAAATTTCAAACTGTTTGTGTTGTTTCAGAGCAAGTGGAAGTATAACATGCATGATTCTTGAGTTCAAATAAAACCCTTCATCAATCCCAGCCACCTTTGTTTCTCCTTCCAGTTTTCTTTAGAGAATGCACTTTTTTAGATTGCAATCTTTTCTGCTCGCCAATTTCTGCCCTGCAAAAGATAAATGAATCTTTCAATATCCTAAAAAATGTGTATACTCTACAGGAGGCCGTATGTATGAGAAACAGAATGACTTTTCAGGAAAAGCAAGCAACTAACAGAGATGCTCTTCAAGATAGGATATAATGGGCATCATTTGTGATAGTAATTAATTCCATCATACAATGTAAATATTTCTTAGTTTAATTCTATCTTGTGGGAATCGCTACCTCTTCTGTTATTTCAAGAAACCAATGCTATATAATTAAAGTATGAAACAGGACCATGGAAGATTATCAAAATCCCACTTTAGAAAAGTTTAAAGTTCACAGCAGCAAGCAGTTCTAAACCATCATGTAATGTGCCAGGCTCAGATACAACAACAGGTCATTAATCTTTACACTCAGAACTAAGCATACAGATATAATTCTGAAATTTAGCAAACTCAGGAACAGCAACAGAACATTAATCTTTGCACTCAGAATTGATCACACAGCAATATCAGATCGTAGGAGAGTTCAACAAGCAACACCAAATGCAGATTTGACCTTAGTAAACAAGTGTACGCAATAATAATAAGGTACCCAACACAGGCAACACCAACAACAGTGAATGATAATACTGAATACTAGCACCCAGATAACAATAGATGACACAGAAAGATATATTGAACTCAGGGATGATTAAATCCCAACATCAATAGGTACACAGAGTGAAAAATGCCAACCAATATTACATACCCAGATTTGGGAGTTACCGAAACCCAGAGGGTCGATCGGTAGCTATGATACGTAACAATACATTATGATATGCTCTGGAAAATGACAATTGCAACTCACACACAGAATTATATCAACTGTCAGCAGTGAGTCGACTTCATAACATGTACAGGAAATCCCTTACTGATCGCAGTGCCCCAATTGGCTGGCGTGAGACCCATCTGGGTGTATGGTCAGGCAGGAAGAGTAGGCGGATCTGAAGAATCGGCCAGAGCTTGCAGCTCAGCCAGATCGCCTGAGAAATATCGTCTCCCTCGCATGATTATCCAGACCCACAGAATTCTTGTCCTTGTTCACACCGTGGCCTGCATCGCCTCCAATGAATAATTGCTTCCCCTGTTGCCGTCGTCAACCCAACCTGGCCTGGTGCAGCGGAGGTTTTTGTCTCCAGATGCCACCAACAAGATGCTTGTCTAATCCATCATAATCACCAAAGACCAGCATTCACAAATAAATACCAACTCTTATTGCCAACCCAAGAGGTCAGCCAAAATGAAATTCAAATGTTATTTAACGCCTACCAAGGGTTGGCCAGATTAACCAAAAATGTTATTTATAATAATTTAAATTTATATTATTTATTATTATTTAAATTTTCAAACTTCTCTTTAGTGTTAAGAAATACTTTTACCGCTCAACTTAAATTGGGACCCTCTTAAGGATCGGGGACATGACAATCCTCCCAGCCCAAACATTGCTTGTCCACAAGCAATGACAACTCCAGAAACTTTATCCTCTTCATACCAAGACTGCATCTCATGTCCTCATGCTCATCGATCCTGGGTATCACAACGAACAAGCTATCCTCTCTATTGATGATATTCTTCAATTTTTGCTTCCCCATCGCTCCGGCCATCTCAACATCCTTGACATTGGCATCTTGAGGGTTATCGTTGTGCCATTTATCAGTAGATAACTGATTCCCAATCATGCTATGCCATGCCCAAGGAGGAGGGTGGCAGCTCTTAGCAATGATGACAACCGTGTTGGGACCAAGATTCAGGGTCATAGTTGTCTTGACGATGCTCCTATTGTTGTAAAAGAGTAGGCTCCTAATATTCACTGCTACAACTGATCTTGTCTTGCAAGGACAAGGAATGTGTCCAAGCCTCACCATTTGGCCCTCTGACCCTTCAAGTAAACGAGGTTCATTTTTTTTTTTTTGATTCCCACAGAAATATACATGCGAACAATCCTTAAGACCCAAAGGAATCCTATCTGTAATTCGATGACACCCAAGAGTATCTGGAACAGTGGGTGTGCAATGCCTCCATTTTAGTGCCCTTCCCATGAAATCAAGTTTGTCCTTTGCTTCAAAATACTTGTTGAGGTCATCTATATTCTGGCTAGAAGTACCAAGAATTTTGACTCCATTAAGTTCAAACTGATGTGGATTCGTTGCAGAAGCAAATGTAGTGTATGTCGATGCTCCATGAGATAGGCATTTATGCAGAGGTTGTTGTGGCAAAGAAGGATTTGCAGGGTCATTCGGCATTATGTCAACTGGCGTAGCTGCTACAAGCTATGTCAATTCTAGATCCCGTTTCCCAATAAGACTAACTTGATCTTTAGATGCAAGGGACTAACCTAGATGACTAAGCAAATGGTCAACAAGTTGAAGAGGATTAGATTTTCCACTACCAACCGTAAGCCTAGATGCTAGAACCATATATTTGTTCCCTTCGAAATGGAGAGAGCGTTGAGGTGGTAGGCCGGCTTGTAGAATGCTCGGCACATAGTAATCACCACTATTGCTTTCTTTATCATGAAGGGCTACTTCAGCTCTTGTGGCAAACATTGAAGGGGAGAGAGTCTTTCCTGTCAATTCAACTCTTCCACAGTCATCTTGGAGAATGAGATAATCATTTGAGTGCACAACATTACGTGACTGTGCAACAGTCTTTCCCTTCGAATACTCTTCCAAAATTGAGGACTTGTGTTGCATTGATTTGTACAGAGTTCCCATTATCACACAATTTTTGCTATCCTCAAGTCCCAAAATCGTTCACACTTTGGAGAAAGTTATGATCGTCATCAAATAATCTTTTCACCATAGAATCATGGTAACTCCTTCCACAATGCTTTGTGTAGAGTCCAATTCTATAGTGAGTTCTCCCATTAAGTGCTCCCACTGCAAGTTGATCCCAGCAAAACCCGAGATATAGAGACCCCAAGTGTGATCTATGAACTGAAAAATCTGGATTCTTCATAATGTAGTTAGGACACACAATCAACCCTGTACATTCCCTCATAAGCTTCCTTTCACACAAAATGCATTTGACCATCAAAAAATAATATTGATCCCATATGCAAAAGTGATCGTGAACTTGAATCAGAGAGTCCTCATACCTTATACTACCAGTTGCATCTCCTACTCTGTTGCCCTCTTTTGCAAGTTTCCCATGGTGAGAAAAATTCTGCAATGACATCGGAAGTATCACTTTTGAGACATTTTTGTACCTCTTGCTGCAAACAATGTCTCCATCATAGAGTCCTACAAGAGCTTCCTCCATATCTCCACTCTTTGCCCTCCTCCTGTTGCCCTTGAGCTCAAGGATGAGCTCATCCACTTCATCTTCCTTACTTCTCAAGGCACCAACATAAATCCCCTTGCGTGCGAGGAGATGATCCCTATCCGCCAGTAAGTGTAGGAAGTTTGATTTCACAAGTACCAAAATCTCTTGGAGTTTGAGCAAATCATCAAGAGATATGCCTCCATTAAGCCCTTCATGTCCAATTAGGGCCTTCCAACACAAATCTGCCATCCTATTATGAATGTCATCAAAGTGGTTTAGGGCTGCCATAATTTGACTATCATTCATCCTCAATTGCCTTCCCAAGGTGTGTGACTTATGGGACATGAAACCTCCATGCAACATCTTTGATTTGTCTCCAACATCACCATCATAAATCCGATATTCACAACCATGCTTCCCAAAATCAGCTACCTCTGTGACATCTTTTTCACACCACTCATGTTTTGAGGCTAGGTCAACATCAATCAAGGCAACATTATCAGAGTAGTAAGTAGAATTATCTTGTTCCCATAAGATGACATCATCATCATTATGCACAATAGAGGAATCATCATCATAGGAGTAGGGCGTCAAGACACAAGTGGATTCACACTCCTCTTCCCTTAAATCAACTTTATTAAAGTCATTTTTTCCACTATATGGTGGAATTTTTGTCTTGCTTTCATATGTATGAACATTATCACTATCCAAGTTATCCATTCTTAGTATAATATCTTTCTATTTGTGTTGTTGATGGTGATCTTGTTGTTTTATTTATTGTCTATTTTCATTTTCTGTTAACGTTTGTTTCTTTTAGAAACGTCTTTTGTAATCTATTTATTGAAGCTTTCGCTTTTCTGTAAACAACAACATCGATTATTTGAACATGGTATCAGAGCAGGAGCCGGTCTGGGTCGACTCCTTCATAGGAGGGCTCAAGGTTTTTGAGGAAAACAAAATTTGTTAAAAATACTTTTCTAAAATTTCGAAAGAAATTTTTTGTTTTATGAAAAGATATTTTTAAGTCGATTTTTTGAGTCAAGGGTTTTTTGTGCGTGTGACCTCCATTTCCAAGCATGCAAATTCGTGGTCGGTTTTCTGCACCAGTCTTTGCTTCCCTCGCGTCGACTCCACGTGATGATTTTTGAGCTCGCGTCTGTTCTTTTCGAGCCGGTTTTGCATTCGCGTTTTTCTCTCTGGTTTTTGGCGTGTATGTGTCTTCTGCTAGTGGACACGTTTCTCTGTTGATCACGTGTTCTGGACTCTTTTCATCTTTAACGGGGTGCCCTTTCTTTTTCGTGAGGATCTTGCCATGATTTCTTGTTTCTGGGCGTCGTTTTGATACTCGCGTTTTTGTAAAACATGATTTTCTTCCTTTTCATGCGACCAAGGTCCTGGAAAATCCACGAAGGAATCCTTTTTCAACTTTGCGTGCAACGTGGGCATTTGGCGGGTTTGAGTTTTTAGTTTGTGGATCTCTGTGCTCGGTTTTGTTTTCTTGCTCGAGCTTCTAGAGCGATTTTTGACGAGATTCAAAGACATCTTTCTCCTGGTTTAGCAGATTTGTTTTTGATTTTTCTGGGCATCGATGTTCTATGGTTTTTTTAATATTTTTTTCCTCAAAAAAAAAGGAATCAGTTTGATGGGTTTTTTAATATTTTTTTGTCCCTAGAAAAAAAAATCTATGTTTGTGGGTTTTTTTTTCCTAGAAAAACAATCTGCCTTTGTGGTTTTTTAATATTTTGTCCCCGGAAAAAATTTGGCTTTGGGTTTTTAATAATTTTTTCTCCTTAAAAAATTCTGATGGGTTTTCATAATTTTGATCCTTATAAAATTATGTTTGGTTTTCCGATTATTTTACCTAAAAAAATCATGGGAGGGTTTATAATTTTTTTCCTCAATAATTAAGGGTTTGCTCCTGTGTGCCCTAGTTAGCGTTTCCGTAGTTCGGGAGGGCTCTCTGGTTTCTAGAAAGGTTTTACTGTTTTTCCTTAAAAACGATGTTTTGTATGCTGATCCGTGTTTCGGATTTTATGCCAACTATATATTTGGTTTTTTCAATTTTATCCTCAAAAATTGTTAGTGGGCTTCTTAATTCGCAAAGTTGTGTGGGATTCATTTGAGGGTTTTTACCTTTTTTTTCCGAAAAAACAATGCTTTGTAAACTTCAATTTCAGGGTTTTGCGATTTTTTCCTCAAAAATTGTGGTTTCTTGCAGTCTATTCTAGAGCGTCGTGCTCATCAGCAAAAGTTTGGAGGGTTTGCCGATTTTTGCTCAAAATCGTGGCAATTGTTTTCGATGTATTTGGCTACAGGGAGGGACAGCTTTGTTACCCAACATCAGGTTGGACGTTTTGCGATGATTTTTGGTTATCTCCAGAAGTTCTACAATTTCTGGGAGGGTTGGTGGCAGACTCATCTCAAGTGGCAAAGTTAGTGGTAGGCTCTTGTCTTTTGTTGCAGAAGCGTTCTGAGAAGAAGGGGGCAGCCTTCTCTGTTATTTCTCTAGAAAGTTAGAACGATGACCATTAAGGGAGGGTATTAGTATAATATCTTTCTATTTGTGTTGTTAATGGTCATCTTGTTGTTTTAGTTAGTTTCTATTTTAGTTTTCTGTTAACGTTTGTTTCTTTTAGAAACGTCTTTTGTAATCTATTTAATGTAGCTTTCGCTTCTCTGTAAATAACAACATCGATTATTTGAACAATCCAAATCAAAAATTGATTCCTTAATGATAAGATGTAGAATTGGTGAAGCAATGTTATACTCATGCAATGGAACATTGGTCGAATCCACACCTCCGCATAGCTGATCAATCAATGCCGGTTTGGCATTTCCTTCAACCTTGTGGTCACCATGAAGACTTATGTGTTCTCCACTAGTAGGAGCAAAAGATGATTCTTGCTTGTCCATATCTTCATGCGGCTGAAGTGAACCTGTGAACATGGCTCCATCCTCTTTTGGGCTTCCACATGTACGGGTAGGAGTCCAAACTTCTAAACATGTTAACTACTCTTTGTCATTCCCATGATCATCATAGGTTGCAAATCACCAGCAAACGATCCCTCTTTCTTTTCTATCCTTTCTTCAATGGTAACTTCTAGTGATTCTAGTTCTAATTCAAACTTTGTTTCTTCCAACAACAGTGAGTTCTTTGGGTTGTGTTCCTTGACCTCTTCCTTTCTTTTCCTCATGTAGTACCTATCAAAGGGTTCGATGTCCTTGATATCCTCAGGTTCACCTAAGTACTCATCAAAGATGCTGATGATCTCCTCATTTACAAGTATAGCCATTCCCACCATTCGTTTTATATTCTTGATATGACAGAAGATCTTCATATTTTTGGTACCTTCCATACCATCAAGCAATTTTGGAGACAACAACTTCATCGTCTTCTTCCTCCTCACTCATATTTCCGTTGTAGATCTGCATTCTCAAACCCACAGGCTGGCAGAATTGCTGGCTCCAATACCACAGTAATGTGCCAGGCTCAGATACAACAACAGGTCATTAATCTTTACACTCAGAACTGAGTATACAGATATAATTCTGAAATTTAGCAAACTCAGGAACAGCAA
Organism: Sequoia sempervirens; assembly: GCA_007258455.2. Classification (NCBI taxonomy): domain Eukaryota; kingdom Viridiplantae; phylum Streptophyta; class Pinopsida; order Cupressales; family Cupressaceae; genus Sequoia; species Sequoia sempervirens. The sequence goes on from VDFB02262983.1 coordinate 215,946, forward strand.
CAGAACATTAATCTTTGCACTCAGAATTGATCACACAGCAATATCGGGTCGTAGGAGAATTCAACAAGCAACACCGAATGCAGATTTGACCTCAGTAAACGAGTGTACGCAATAATAATAAGGTACCCAACGCAGGCAACACCAACAACAGTAAATGATAATACTGAATACTAGCACCCAGATAACACAGATAACAATATACGATGACACAGAAAGATATATTGAACTCGGGGATGATTAAATCCTGACATCAATTGGTCCACAAAGTGAAAGATGCCAACTGATATTACATACCCAGATTTGGGAGTTACCGAAACCTAGAGGGTCAATCAGTAGCTATGATACATAACAATACATTATGATATGCTGTAGGAACCCCTATTCTCACTGATTCTGAAAACTGCTTGTTTTGTTTGTTTTTTCTCGTTTTTGATTTTTTTGTGGTTTTTTGCATATACAGATAAAAGGCGATTTTGAAAGAAATTGCTTATAAAAATTAAATAAAATATTGCAATTTCGTAAATGATAGAATCTACTGGATTTATAGATGCCAAAGTATTTATTGATCTTTTATGCTGATTACAAACAAGATCTGATAACATGCAATCTAAAAAGCAACAACTTTTATGTGAAAAAACCTGATTATTGCAGCAATCTGAGATGCCCAAGAAATGGTACGGCCATCATATTAATCAGCTTCTCCTGCTGTCTGACGCTTGCAAAAGGATCCAGAAGGATATGCGCCTCTGTTGATGAAGGCAGACTGCCAGAAAGAAAGGCATTTTCTTCAAGGTAAGAAGTATGGCCTGTACTTGAAAGGTATGGCCCTGCAGCAAATGGTACGGATCTGTAACAGCAGCAACATATTTGTACGGCCCTTGTAATAAATGTCCAGATCTTGGAAAGTAGGCGCCTAAAATAAAGAATCTCTCTTGGAGTAATCCCAAACCAATATACTAAAGATATTTCAAAAAAATGAAGCACTGTGGTAACTTCTGGATGAAGATATCTCTCTGACAGGCAATAAATCAGCTGATATTTCACAACCTCTAAACTGCAGACACTGAAGATGGCACGTTCTCCAATGCACGATGAAAACTGGAACCCTTGGCTCTGTTCTCAGACGAAGCACTTGGCAAAAATTCGATTTCAAAACATAATGAGCTCTTTTCCCAATGAAACCCTTATATCCTTCAAGAAGTCGACTTTTCTCAAAAAGGCATCATTTAAATAAAGTTCGAACTTTCTTTTAATTTTTCAATATTCTCGAACGCACTTTTAATTATAAAATATAATTGAAAAGTGGTCCCTTCTTTATGTTGGTCGACCCCTTTAAAAATCACTTAAGTTATAATATTAAATAATATTATAACTTTATAATATAAACTTCAAAATAATTAATATTTAATTTGACAATTAAATATTAATATCTTCCTCAAAATAAGTCCGATTAACGAACCGTCTGAAGCTGGAGAATAAGTGATTGAATTTGCACACGACCAGACCATACTGCTAAAAATAGCAGGGGTGCTCTGCTGAATGACTTTACTTACTAAAAATAGCAAGTCAAGCAAATGATGTCCGATCAATCCCGAACAAAAGCCAAACTGGTAGATTCTGACAACCGAAGCCAAGCCAAGCTCCAACAAGACCCTCCATCCATCCCATCAGCCTACGAGGGTCACATAATAGGCTAATCTTAAGCACTGAGAGATGTCAACTGGAAGGGGACATTACAGTCCGCCCCTCCTGAAATTGCTTGTCCTCAAGCAATCTCAACTCCGGATGCTGCAAAATATCCTCGCTCTCCCACATAGCATCCTCCACTGGTAAATCTCTCCATTTCACCAAATATTCCCTGATAGTCCTCCTGCGCAACTGTCTCTCTCTGTACTCCAGGATCGACTCAGGTACTAAGATCAACTTTCCCTCATCATCTAAGGGAGGTAATACTGCTGAAGGTACCACACGATGTCCTAACGCCTTCTTGAGACGTGACACATGAAAAACATTGTGGACCTTGCTATCCGCCGGAAGCTCTAGCTCATAAGCCACCTCTCCAACACGCCTCAGAATCCTGAAAGGACCATAATACCGTGGCTTAAGCTTTTCCGAACCACTCTTCCTAAGAGTAGACTGACGGTAGGGCTACAGCATGAGATATACCATGTCTCCCACCTCAAAAGACCTCTTTGTCCTCTTCTGATATGCGTACTGCTTCTGCTGATTCTGTGCCTTAGCAATATTCTCCTTGAGAGCCCTCATAGTGTCCTGACTCTCCTGCAATAAATCTCCAGCACTCGGCACTCTACTGTCACTCAGTAGCAAATCTAGAAAACTAGGCGCCTCATAACCGTACAACGCCATGAAGGGGGACATCTGAATGGTCATGTGAAACGTAGTATTGTAGCAATACTCGCACAAATATATCCACTTGACCCACGCCTTTTGCTGCCTTGCAATGTAATTCCTGAGGTAGCCTTCCACCCATTTGTTCACTATTTCCGTCTGACCATCGGTCTGCGGGTGGTAACTAGTGCTCGGTGTAAGCTCGGTCCCACAAAGTCTGAACACCTCCTGCCAGAAGTGACTCAAGAACCGACTATCCCTGTCGCTAACTATGCTCCGAGGCAACCCATGTAATCTGAAAACCTCACGGAAGAAGACCTCTGCTACCTATGTAGCTGTGTAAGTGGTGGTGATCGGAAAGAAGTGGGCATACTTCGTCAGCCGATCCACAACTACATATATACAATCACGTCCCTGGGCTTTGGGCAAGCCCGTAATAAAATCCATCGACAGGCATTCCCACTTCCTATAAGGAATCGGAAGTGGCTGCAACAATCCTATCGGATACGTGTTCTCCTGCTTGTTCTGCTGACAAACAGGGCACTCACGCACATACTGAAGAACATCTGCCTTAAGACCCTTCCATGTAAATCTCTCCCGAATCTGCCTGTATGTTTTGAAGTACCCGGGATGCCCTGGTGTAGGTACATCATGAAAGGCTCGCATAATAGTGTTCATCTCAGACCCTGGGATCAAGAAAATCCTGTTCTTGTAAATGATCAAGTCATTCACAAGTGTGTACCTGGTGTCTACCATTGATCCCTCAACAATACCAAATGCCCAAGTATCCTTGGCATACTCTGCCACAATCAAATGCCTCCAATCCTCTGCAATGTGAACCATAGAGCTCAAATAAGGCCTGCGTGAGAGAGCGTCAGCCACTACATTCTGGGTACCTTTGATGTAGGTGATATCAAAGTCATATGCCTGTAACTTACTCACCCACTTCTGCTGACGATCATTTAAGTCGCGCTGCCCCAGGAAATACCTCAAACTGTTGTGGTCAATTTTAATACAAAACTTACTACCAACGAGATATTGCCTAAATTTGGCCAAGGCATGCATTATGGCCAGCATCTCCTTATCATAAATATTGTAAAGCCTCTCTGGTCCTCTGAGCTTCCTACTCTCATAAACGATTGGGTGCTTGTCCTGCATAAGCACCGCTCCAATGCCCTCACCAGAAGCATCACATTGAAGCTCAAAAGGCTTCGTAAAATCTGGCAGTGCCAACACTGGACACGTAGTCATCAGCTCCTTGAACCTCACAAAACACTCATGTGCCTCAGGAGTCCAACAAAATGCACCATTTTTCAACAAATCTGTCATGGGTGCTGCATGGTGTGAATAACCATTCACAAATCTGCGATAAAAACCACACAAGCCAAGAAATCCTCGCAGCTGTGTAAGGTTCGTCGGAGTAGGCCAATCTACGATAGCACGGATCTTCTCAGGATCCATCTGCACTCCCTCTGCACTGATGATATGGCCTAAGTATAGCAACTCAGTCATCCCTAAATCACACTTGGACTCCTTGGCGTACAAGGACTCCCTCTCCAAAATGCTGAGCACTGTATCCAGATGAGCCAAATGCTCCTGCCAAGTCCTGCTATAAATCAGAATATCATCGAAGAAGACAAGTACATATCTCCTCAGAAGTGAGTGGAAGACCCCGTTCATGGTGGACTGAAATGTCGCTAGCGCGTTGGTTAGCCCAAATGGCATCACCACAAACTCGAAGTGTCCACAATGACAACGAAATGCAGTCTTCTCAACATCCTGCTCACAGACTCTGATCTAGTGATATCCTGATCTCAAGTCTATCTTCGTGAAATAACAGGCACCATAGAGCTCATCAATAAGCTCATCTATACGAGGTATGGGGTACCTGTTTTTGATGGTCCTCTTATTCAGGACTCTGTAATCGATGCACATGCAAAGGGTACCATCTTTCTTCTTCACTAGAACAACTGAAGAAGCGAATGGTGATTTACTTGGTCGAATGTGACCCATAGCAAGCAGCTCCTTGATAGTCTTCTCTATCTCATCCTTCAACCGCTTCGGATGCCTGTAAGGAGTAATCATGACGGGCTTAGCGCCCTCCTCAAGCTCTATAATGTGCTCAATACCCCTGTCTGGAGGTCTCCCTGGTGGAATGTCACTGAAAACCTTCTCATGCTTAACTCTCAACTGCTGAATGTCAGGATGATACTCGGTCTTATGCTGTCCCTCCTGTATAGGTGTCAAAGTGCACTCCGCAACCCACTCAACCATGTCATGACGCATGAGTCTCTCCATCCGTCTAAAGGAAATAGTTCTGACATTACTGTCCCGAATGGCCTTCAAGATATGTGTCTTCCCATCCACATCAAACCGAATCTCCATGTCTTTGAGACGAAGAGTGACTTCCTCAAGGAAATGAAGCCACTTCATGCCCAAAACTAAATCAATATCTCCCATGTTCACTACGTAATAATCAGCCTTGAATTCATAGTTATTCAAGCGCAAGGGAAGATCCTTAATCATACGATCACACCTAAGAGTGTAACCATCAGCCACCTTAACCCTAATGCCTTCGAACTCCTCAGTAATGAGTCCACGCTTCTCTACAAATCTAGCATCAATAAAATTGTGGGTGGCTCCTGTGTCTAGAAGGGTGATGACCCTTTGTCCTGCCAAAACTCCCCAAAGTCTAAAAGAACCCTCCTGTTGGATGCTAGACAACCGTGCCTCCTGAATCTGGAGCTCTGTCTCTGCCTCTGCCTTAGGCTCTGAAGCCTCTGATTTTGACTCCTCGGAACTCTCCTGCTGTTCGGAACTCTCAGATTCCAAATCCTCGTAATAAGCCCACATTACTCGATTGGCCTTACCTTTAGGCCGCAAAGGACAATCGTGGTTAGCATCGTAGGGACCTTTGCAGTAGAAGCAAAGCTTCTTTCTACGCAAATCATTAAGAGCCTCGCGATCCAAGGGTGCTGCTGATTTACCCTTCGAGTCACTCTTGAAATCAGATCTCTCCTTATTCTTATTAAATCCCTTATTGTCCCGGAATGAAGAAGTGTTTCTGGAATTGAATTTGCTAGATGGTGCTGCAAACTCCATGATGCGTGCCTTCTTCATAGCTTCCTGTAGCAAAGGAGGATCAAATGCTTTGATCCAACCTCTCAATGGTTCCAACAGTCCCTCCATGAAAAGCACGACGAGACGCCTCTCTGATATATTAGGAACCATAACCGACAATCGCTGGAAGTCTCCTATGTAGGACTCCAAACTACCACTCTGTCGCAACTGGGTCAAATCTCTGAAATAGGATTCAGGATCCTTCTTGTTGAATCGTTCCACCAACCTCTCTACGAACTCCTGGTATGTGGTGATACGATCATGCTGGAGTGTCACCATTCCGTGATGCCACCAATCATAAGTTGCTCCCTCAAGATGTAAAGTAGCATACCTAATAGCATCCTCCTCAGCCATGGGACGCAATGTGAGGAAAGTATCCAGCTTACTGATCTAGGCCTGAGCTGTAACCTTGCCACTACCGTCAAACATAGCTAAGGTGAGTCTGTTTGTGGCATGTTTCAGATCATTATTGTTATATCTAGGCCTGTAATCCTGTCGATTCCTATGATGTTCTCTCCTCTATGTGATAAATTTGTCAAAGGTGATCCTCTCTCTGACTTCTGGTGACAGTAACTCCCACTCATCATTCGCTGCCATAAGAGTATCAGCGAACATTCCCTCAGGCTCCTCCTCTGCAATAGCCTCATCGAGCTCCTGTCTCACAAAAGTAGGCTGGGTGGGCCTGTCTGCTGTCCGTGAAGCAGTCCTAGGTGCTCTCCGTGAGCCTGCATCACTCCTCTTCTCGTCACGACGAGGTGACGGTCTCCTCGGTGTACCTATCCTCTGTATTGCCACTGTCAACTGCTGTAGCACATCAGTAACCTATTGTTGACCTGTCCGTAAATCTCTAAGAGTGTGTAGGACCTCTGCATCATCATTATCCCTAGGGTTTCGAGGAATCTCTGTTTTGTCAGCCATGGGACCCGGCTGCCTGTTCAATCCCTGTTGCCTGTCAATCAAGGCTCTCCTGCGAGTGTAATATCTGTGAGGCCCAACCTCTTGTGGCTGCATAAGAATGCTAAACCCTCAGGATGGCAGGATTTAGCTCTGATACCACTGTAGGAACCCCTGTTCTCACTGATTCTGAAAACTGCTTGTTTTGATTGTTTTTTCTCGTTTTTGATTTTTTTGTGGTTTTTTGCATATACAGATAAAAGGCGATTTTGAAAGAAATTGCTTATAAAAATTAAATTAAATATTGCAATTTCGTAAATGATAGAATCTACTAGATTTATAGATGCCAAAGTATTTATTGATCTTTTATGCTGATTACAAACAAGATCTGATAACATGCAATCTAAAAAGCAACAACTTTTATGTGAAAAAACCTGATTATTGCAGCAATCTGAGATGCCCAAGAAATGGTACGGCCATCATATTAATCAGCTTCTCCTGCTGTCTGACGCTTGCAAAAGGATCCAGAAGGATATGCGCCTCTGTTGATGAAGGCAGACTGCCAGAAAGAAAGGCGTTTTCTTCAAGGTAAGAAGTATGGCCTGTACTTGAAAGGTATGGCCCTGCAGCAAATGGTACGGATCTGTAACAGCAGCAACATATTTGTACGGCCCTTGTAATAAATGTCCAGATCTTGGAAAGTAGGCGCCTAAAATAAAGAATCTCTCCTGGAGTAATCCCAAACCAATATACTGAAGATATTTCAAAAAAATGAAGCACTATGATAACTTCCGGATGAAGATATCTCTCTGACAGGCAATAAATCAGCTGATATTTCACAACCTCTAAACTGCAGACACTGAAAATGGCACGTTCTCCAATGCACGATGAAAACTGGAACCCTTGGCTCTGTTCTCAGAAGAAGCACTTGGCAAAAATTCGATTTCAAAACATAATGAGCTCTTTTCCCAATGAAACCCTTATATCCTTCAAGAAGTCGACTTTTCTCAAAAAGGCATCATTTAAATAAAGTTCGAACTTTTCTTTTAATTTATCAATAGTCTCGAATGCACTTTTAATTATAAAATATAATTGAAAAGTGGTCCCTTCTTTATGTTGGTCGACCCCTTTAAAAATCACTTAAGTTATAATATTAAATAATATTATAACTTTATAATATAAACTTCAAAATAATTAATATTTAATTTGACAATTAAATATTAATATCTTCCTCAAAATAAGTCTAATTAACGAACCGTCTGAAACTGGAGAATAAGTGATTGAATTTGCACACGACCAGACCATACTGCTAAAAATAGCAGGGGTGCTCCGCTGAATGACTTTACTTACTAAAAATAGCAAGTCAAGCAAATGATGTCCGATCAACCCCGAACGAAAGCCAAACTGGTAGATTCTGACAACCGAAGCCAAGCCAAGCTCCAACAAGACCCTCTATCCATCCCATCGGCCTACGAGGGTCACATAATAGGCTAATCTTAAGCACTGAGAGATGTCAACTGGAAGGGGACATTACATATGCTCTAGAAAATGACAGTTACAACTCACTGTAATAATCAAACCCAAATTTTTTTTTTGGAAACTTCTCTACTGCTGATATGATTTTCTGAATATGATTGCCCTTGTTTTTTCTCATGTATTTGTCATAGTTTCATCAAGTGAGTTTTCTGAGTTTGTTTGAGTTTCCCAAATGACCATTATGACTGACATGCCAAATGATACAACATATAATTGCAGAAATAACAGAACGAAAACTTGCATAGAAAAGAGTTCTAACAGCTTCAATTAACTTAGAATAATTACAGCATTAACAGTCATTTTATGATCAGACATTAACTCAGAATATTACTTATTTCAGACCTGGAAAAAGAGCCCAAGCAGCTGTATAGACGTCTTCTTTCTTGGTACAAGCAACTCCAAATGAAGACCCTCAAAACCCTTGTGATAACCACACCAAGTATACACCTCAATCACCTCCGAACAGTCACAGCAATAACCAACAAAGAGGCTATCCAAAGATGGTATTATCATCCATAAAGGGGCGCACCCAGCAGTAAGTCGACTTGGCCAAATAAATCCAACAGTTCATCAAAAATTACAATCTTATACTTATTGGAATCGCCTAGATGAGAGCAAGAGATTGAATCAATACCCACATCGGTAACTTAATCCATTTTAGAGATACAAGCAAATTTTCAGGTTCAGGTCCAAAAAAAGAAGTAAATTAATTAGAAACACACCAAACTGAAAAGGAGCAAATCCACACCAAAACCCAACTGAAATCTCCTCAAAAGAACTGAAAAATCTTCTTTCTTTTCACCCAGATGTGATTCCTAATTGAAACCACCAATCACCAACTTGAGCAGGTCTTTCATTACTGAAACCAGCCTTAGATTTTGAGGGCTTTCATCCTCAAATCCATTTCTCAGACCTTCTGGTACAATACCAACAGCATCTTTGTAAGCAGCCAACTCCAACATCCGCAAATGAGAGCCAAAAAGTCACTTTATAGAAGGTGAGAGGGAAATTAGGGCAACTTTAGGTTTTGAATCATTTTCCCTTCAAAAACCTTTTAATATTTTTGCCTTATACTTTAAAACATTATCAATTAATCCTCAAAGGGGCATCCTGCTCATAAGGAAACTATTTGCACTTTTGTAGCTTTCTAAAACGACTTAAAGTCATTACACTAGGCGCCCAAGCTACTTTTTATGTCTCCTTTTGACCCTCAACATTAAAATATAAAGTCACTTTATAATATTCCACTTTTCGAAGCATTAATCAAATATTTAAATGATTTAACCTTAGTAACTTTATACCAACTGAATGTGTTGCTATGACAAGCCCGACTTGGTCCAGCCACCCAAAGAAGACTTACTATTTTTAGTAAGTATTAAAAATGGCAAGTAACATCCCAAAAGCTCAAATTAGAGAAATACTGATATGCGCCAAAAATACTGATATGCGCCGGAAATACCAATATGCACCGGAAATACTGATATGCGTTGAAAATACCGAAAAACCCCATAGAAAGTATTGGCACAAGGCATTAAAGCTCATCAAACAACTTCCACTCATTGCCCAAACAAGAAACCCTACACTGCTCTGCCAACTAGACCAGTTGCTAAAAATAGAACTTACTAAAAATAGTGAGTCAGAACCAAACTAATCCAAAAGAGGACATTGAAAATGGGGACGTTACACTCACACACAAAATTATATTAACTGTCAGCAATGAATTGACTTCATAACATGTACAAGAAATCCCTTACTGATCGCAATGCCCCGATTGGCTGGCGTGAGACCTGTCTAGGTGTATGGTCGGGCCGAAAGAGTAGGCGGATCTGAAAAATCGGCCAAAGCTTGCAGCTCGGCCAGATCGCCTGAGAAATATCGTTTCCCTCGTGTGATTATCCTGACCCACAAAATTCATATCCTTGTTCGCACTGTGGCCTACGCTGCCTCCAATGAATAATCGCTTCCCCTATTGTCATTGACCCAACCTGGCCCGACGCAACGGAGGTTTTCGTCTCCAGATGCCACCAACAAGATGCTTGTTTAATCCGTCATAATCACCAAAGACCACCGTTCACAAATAAATACCAACTCTTACCGCCAACCCAAGAGGTCAGCCAAAATGAAATTCAAATGTTATTTAACGCCTACCAAGGGTCAGCCAAATTAACCATATTTAAATGTTATTTATAATAATTTAAATTTACATTATTTATTTAAATTTATATTATTTATTATTATTTAAATTTTCAAACTTCTCTTTAGTGTTAAGAAACACTTTTACCACTCAACTTAAATTGGGACCCTCTTAAGGATTGGGGACATGACACATCAACTCCAATTAACAAGACATAGGAACTTGGGATTTTTGTTCCAACCACAAGCTCTCAAAGAGTCAAGATACTAACCCTAATAGAATGCCAAGGATTAGGCCCAATATTGCTAAAATAGTATTATAACTGCATCCATACAAAAACCTAAAAATGCAAAGAACACTCAATCCAAAAAAATCAGACCATACATATAATTCACATTGTATACATTTATCACACAATGGATCCTTATGCTTGAGATTCCTTTTCCACTAATAGGATTGCCCAATTTCATTTACAGATACCACTTATCTACTACCATGTGCTCATAAATGTGAGCATTCTGTTTATTAAATTTTGCATTTCTTCTTATATATGCTTCTTACAGGCATAAACGCTTAACTTTATGCGCTTACTTTTTCTTGATAATTTTATTTGTGATTTGAAAATAGGCCTTAAAAAAACCATACATATAATTCACATTATCACATAAGGGTCCTTCCCTTGAGATTCCTTGTCCACAAATAGGATTGTCAAATTTCATTTACAGCTACCACCTATCTACTATCATGTGTTCACACTGAAGAGCACAAAAGATTTACTGAGAGGGGGGGGTGAATCAGTAAATCAATCACAATCTTTTATTTCTTAATCTTTTTCAAACTTATTACAATCAACCTTTTTGATATTAATCAATTTCCCCAAGTTGACACAACTTTATTGAAATAGTGTTTTTTCAAAGTAGGCACCAACCTACAGATTTACAACAAGATGATTTAGTAGAATGTAGCCTACAAGGAACACCTAGACCTTTACAAATTTAGTAGGCTCCTACCTACAAGGAGCACCAACCCCTAGTGCAAGGCACCAAACCTTGTCTTGATGGATGTATGACAGCCTTCAATTTGATTTGCACATTCCCAACTCTCCAATCTGCTCTATGTGATAAATGATATCACCCTAAGCCCACACAAGGAGAAGGGTCTTTAGACTGAACTGCTTATCCTCAAACAACCATACCCCCAAAACTGAAATGAGTTACAAATATATATGTTGATCCAAGATTGTGCCTCTTAATGAAAAATCATAACCTTTCCTTTTCAACATTTATTCTTACCCTTTCATTAACTCAAATTTCTGCCTTAATGATCTTTGATATGTTTAGTTTATTTTGCCTTTGATACTCCTTTGATAAACAAACTTACATAATCTTCAGATATCGAATGAGTATACTTAAGTGAAATAGAGGAGACACGTCTGCCTACAGAGTCATCTGTTTTGAAAATACGTCTCATGAAGAAATACGAACTTTCAAAAATCTTTTGAGAAAGCACGTTAAAATGAAGAGACACAAATTAAGTGACTTTTAGAAGTCACATCTTTAGGAGATTTCTTTAAGAAGCAACGTTTTTTAAAGAGAACACGTATATTCAAAATCGCGTCTCTTCAGGAAAACCGTGACCTTCAAGAAAAGAAATGAGTCGATCAGAAACAGAATTTGTGTTTGTTTGCTACTCCATAATATTGCTTTAAACAACTCGTTAACCAGATGACTTGGAACTTAAAACTTTGTGCATATTTAATTCAGCTCATACAAATTTCGATATGTAACACTCAAAACTTCGCGCGTATTGAATCTGAAGAGGCTTGATCAGAAAAAATTCGTTATATCACTGTTTTGACTTGAATCTGGATGCGTTGAATCAGAATGTAACACTCAAAACTTCGAGCGTATTGAATCTGAAGAGGCTCGATCAGAAAAATTCGTTATATTACTGTTTTGACTTGAATCTGGATTGCGTTGAATCTGTTTGCGTTGAATATTGAATCAGAATGTGATAAAACATAGCTCGGTTCAACTCAGATGTTAAATCACCCATTGTATCAATAATGATATACCAATAATGATAGTATCGAAGATATTTTATTTCAACATATTTTTGTTATCCACGATTTGTCCTGACATCAATGACAATACTTCTAACAATCTCCCCCTTTGTCATTGATGGCAACTTCTCCAATGGCAACTTGAACCTCTATTTGCTCCCCCTGTGTCCAATTTCTCCCCCTTTGACATCAATGGCAAGGGGTCTTCTAACAATATTTCAGCTCCATGAAGCTACAAGATTTTGTGCGTAGCTCCCCCTGAATACATGCTTCCATCAATTAATTTGATGGATGTGGAACAATTCTCAATTTGTCCCTTAGATATTCAAATGTATCTCTTGGAAGTGGTTTAGTAAATATATCAGCAGTTTGCTCTTTTGTAGTTATGTATTCTAAACACACTTGTCCTTCTCCTACTTGTTCTCTCAAAAAGTGATACTTAATAGGTATGTGCTTGGTTCTTGAGTGCATCACTGGATTCTTGGAGATATTGATTGCACTAGTATTATCACAATAGATAGTGCAGGGATGATCATACTCCACCTTGATGTCTCTTAAAGTTTGCCTCATCCACAAAAGTTGAGTGCAACATGCTGCTGCTGCAATATATTCAGCTTCTGCTGTAGATAGAGAGACTGATTCTTGTTTTTTGCTCATCCAAGACACTAGATTTCCTCCAAGAAAAAAAGCTCTTCCACTTGTACTTTTTCTATCATCCACATTACCAGCCCAGTCAGCATCTGTGAATGCTTCAAGAGTGAAATCATTGCTACTAGGGTACCATAGACCATATTCCATTGTGCCTTTCAAATACTTGAATATACGCTTTACTGCATGAACATGTGTTTCTTTTGGTGCTGCTTGAAATCTTGCCACAACTCCAACAGCTTGCATTATGTCTGGTCTTGTAGAAGTTAGATACAACAAACTCCCAATCATTGATCTATATAGTGTTTGATTCACTTCTTGGGATTCATCATCTTTGCTTAGCTTACAACCTGTAACCATAGGAGTGCTAACAGGATTGCAATCTTCCATCTTAAACCTTTTTAACATTTCTTTTACATATTTGGCTTGGGAGATGAAAATACCTTTGCTTGATTGTGAAATTTGTAGCCCAAGGAAGAAGGATAATTCTCCCAACATTGACATCTCAAACTCTTTTTGCATACATGATGAAAATTCTTTGCACATTTTGTCCTTGTCTCCACCAAAAATGATGTCATCTACATACACCACCACAATCAATAAATGTCCATCCTCTTCTTTGATGTATAGATTGCTATCTACATCTCCTCTTTTGAAACCTTGCTCTTTGAGATACTTGTCAAGTCTAGAATACCAAGCTCTAGGAGCTTGTTTAAGCCCATAGAGAGCTTTCTTTAACTTGCACACATAATCCTTGTCTTCTGATAATAGGAAGCCTTCGGGTTGTTCAATATAAACTTCCTCCTCTAGATCTCCATTAAGAAAAGCAGATTTGACGTCCATTTGATACACCTTAAACTTCTTGTGACTTGCATAGGATAAAAACATTCTAATTGCTTCAATCCTTGCAACTGGTGCGAATGTTTCCTCAAAATCTACTCCTTCAACTTGTGCATAGCCCTTGCACACTAACCTTGCTTTGTTCCTTGTGACTTGACCATCTTCATTTAATTTGTTTCTAAAAACCCATTTTGTGCCAATTACATTCTTATCTTTTGGTCTTGGGACAAGTTCCCAAGTTTCATTTTTCTCTATTTGATCCAATTCTTCATTCATTGCACCAATCCAACATTTGTCTTTGCTTGCTTCTTCAAAAGTTTTGGGCTCAACTTGAGATAGAAATGCTGCATGACAATCTTCATTGTAATTCACCATTTTCCTTGTAGATCTACATCTATCTTGAAGAATCAAATCTTCAGGATGGTTCTTTTGAACAAACTTGGAAGGTGTCTTTGGTGTCTTCATGGGAGTCTTTTGTGAAGATTCTTCTTCCTTTGCCTCTTCCTCCTTTTCTTCCTCTTGGGAGTCCTCATCCTCTTTGTCTTCATCATTCATAGTTTGAACATGGTGATCACTTTGTCCAACTTCTTTGAATTGCTTTCCTTCATCAATTCTTACATTAGCACTTTCAACAATTTTGTGAGTTCTTTTGTTGTAGCATTTATATGCCTTACTTTTTGATGAGTAGCCAAGAAAGATTCCCTCATCTGCTCTTGTGTCAAATTTTCTCAAATCTTCTTCATCTCTTCTAATGTAGCAAGTGCTTCCAAAAATTTTGAAGTACTTGACAGTTGCTGGTCTACCTTTCCAAAGTTCATATGGTGTCTTCTCATTGTTCACTCTTATTTGTGCACGATTCAAGATGTAAACTGCTGCATGAATTGCTTCCTTCCAAAAGGAATCTGCTATCTTGGTTTCATTTAGCATTGCCCTTGCCATTTCTTGAACCGTCCTATTTTTCCTTTCTACAACCCCATTTTGTTGAGGGGTTCTTGTTGCAGAAAATTGCCTTTTAATTCCATGCTCTATGCAGAAATTTTCAAATTCCTTTGATGTGAATTCTCCTCCTCGATCTGATCTAAGACATTTTATCTTGTTGTTTGCTTCATTTTCAACCAGCTCTTTGAAAGCTTTGAATTTATCAAAAGCTTCAGATTTTTCTTTCAAAAATGCAACCCAAGTCATTCTTGAGAAGTCATCAATCAGCAACATAAAATATCTTTCTCCATTCATGCTCTTGGATTTTGTTGGCCCACAAAGATCTGTATGTATGAGTTCTAATGGCTTTGATGAAGAATGCTCCTTAGACTTAAAGCTTGACCTTGTTTGCTTTCCAAGTTGACACTCTCTACAAATGATATTAGAAGGTTTTGTTATCCTTGGCATATCTCTCACAGCATTTGATCTGCTAACTTTGACAATATTATCAAAGTTTAGATGGCCTAGCCTCTTGTGCCATAACCAACTTTCATCCTCTTGTACTAGGTTGCAACTTTCACAACTTATCTCTTTTAAGACATACAAATTATGTTTCCTTTCAGCTTGAGCAACCAGCTTTCCATCTTTCTTGATATCACATGTATTAGAAAGGAATGTGATACTATGTCCTTGATCACAAAGTTGACTAACACTTAGAAGATTTTCTTTTAGGCCCTTAACATACAAAACATTTTCTGTTTTTGTTCTTCCATTATCTAGACTAAGTGTTCCTTTTATTTGTTTTCTTGTATTATCACCAAATCTTACTGTTCCTTCATCAGTAGGTTCAAAAGAGATGAATTTGCTCTTGTCACCTGTCATGTGCTTTGAGCACCCACTATCAATGTACCATCTATCCTTCTTACTTTCAGCATGTAAAGCTGTTTGGATGAACATTGATTTCACCTTTTTCCTCCACACTTTGATAGGTATTTCTTTCCTTTTAATGGACTTATCTTCTTTCTTGTTTTGTTTTGGAGAGTCATTAAAAACTGTCCTACAAGCTTGTGCTTTGTGCCCAAAGTTATTACAATTGTAGCATAGACTATTATAGTCCATTAATGGTGTGAAAGAATTATAATCTCTCCTAAGGTAGCTAGAAATATTTTTCACTTTATTTTTACAATTTAAGGCCTTGTGCCCAAATTTGTTACATAGAAAACAATAACCATTAAATGCATAGAAGTGCCTAGTATTCAGTCTTCTTTTAGGATCAGCACTTATCCAATCTTCTTCAACTTGCTTTGAGAAAGTCTTGAAATCTTCTTTGGAGTTAGTGACCTTCTTGGATTGTTCTTCAAAACTACCTCCCATTTTGCTTTGAAGAAAATCTTGAGCCTTCATTAGCTCAATCAACTTGCTGGATTCTTCATCAATCTTTGTGTGTTGAACCTTTGTTTTCTCCAATTCCAACTTTAGCATTGCTATCTCTTGCTCCAGCTTGTTACATTTCATCTCCTTTGTATTGAGTTTGTTTTTCAATTCTTCTTCATTTCTTTCAGCTTCCATGATTTGAGCTCTCAAATCTTCAATGGTTTTGCTTGAATTCTCCAAGTCTTTTGTCATCTCTTTGATCTTCAACTTGTACTTGGCAGCCTTCTTCTTCAAGTCTTCATTTTTCTTGTAAGCATAGTGCAATTCTTCTTCAAGATCTACTTCCTCTCCTTCATTGCAATCTTGATCTATCTCTTCTTCTTCTTCACATTCTTGATCAACATTTTGTTCTTCACATTCAGCCATAAACAATATTTCATCTTCCCCATTGCTTGAGCTATCTTCACTTTGTTCTTCGGAGGTGCTGTTGTCTTTCTTTGAATAGAAACTCTTCTTATGTTTTTGAAATTTCTTCTTCGAGTTATTGTTGAAATTCTTCTTTCCCTTTTTCTTGTTGCTGATTTCCTTTTCTTCTTCACTAGAGCTGCTTTCATTTTGAGGACATTTTGAAGCATAATGTCCAACTTTTCCACAATTAAAGCATTTAAAAGGAAATTTTTCTTTGTATTTTCCTTTTCCTTTCTTAAGTTTACCCATGAAGTAAGCTTCTGCTTCATCATTTGATTTTTCATCCTTTTCTTCATGCTTGTTCTTGTCCTTTTTGGATGCTTTGAATGAGACTTCCTTTTGTGGTGATCTACCTTCAATCCTCATCTCATAGGCAGCAAGGATCCCGTGTAATTCATCCTTTTTTAGCTGGTCTAGATTTGTTAGTTCTTCCAATGCTGCAACCTTGGCCTCAAATTTTGTAGATAGTGATCTTAGAATCTTATCAACAATAAAAGTATCCTCAATTTCTTCACCAAGTCCTTTCATGATATTTACTGTTTCATCAACACGGAGAAAGTATGAAGCAATATCTTCATCTTCATTCATCTTGAGAGTTTCTAATTTCCTTCTATGAGTTTGTAACTTTTCCTTCTTAACTTTTGCATCTCCTTCATAGATGTTTTGAAGTTTGTCCCAAATCTCTTTTGCTGACTTGCACCTCATGACTTTTGTAAATTCATAATCTATTAGGCTGCAAAGAAGAGCATGCTTCGCTTTTGCATTGTTTTCACTTCTCTTTTTAGCTGCTTGATCCGTTGGAGGGGTAGCTGGAGATGAATACCCATCAACAACATATTGCCACACATCAAACCCAAGTGCATTCAAGTATGCTTCCATCTTGATATTCCAAAAGGCATAATTAGTCCCATCAAAGATGGGTGCTTTCACAATGTGTTGCTAGATTCGCCATATGTGCTCTTGAGGATCTCCTTCAAGCGATTAAGCTTTCAAGAAGGACCTTGCTCTGATACCAATTGAAGAGCACAAAAGATTTACTGAGAGGGGGGGGTGAATCAGTAAATCAATCACAAACTTTTATTTCTTAATCTTTTTCAAACTTATTACAATCAACCTTTTTGATATTAATCAATTTCCCCAAGTTGACACAACTTTACTGAAATAGTGTTTTTTTAAAGTAGGCACCAACCTACAGATTTACAACAAGATGATTTAGTAGAATGTAGCCTACAAGGAACACCTAGACCTTTACAAATTTAGTAGGCTCCTACCTACAAGGAGCACCAACCCCTAGTGCAAGGCACCAAACCTTGTCTTGATGGATGTATGACAGCCTTCAATCTGATCTGCACATTCCCAACTCTCCAATCTGCTCTATGTGATAAATGATATCACCCTAAGCCCACACAAGGAGGAGGGTCTTTAGACTGAACTGCTTATCCTCAAACAACCACACCACCAAAACTGAAATGAGTTACAAATATATATGTTGATCCAAGATTGTGCCTCTTAATGAAAAATCATAACATTTCCTTTTCAACATTTATTCTTACCCTTTCATTAACTCAAATTTCTGCCTTAATGATCTTTGATATGTTTAGTTTATTTTGCCTTTGATACTCCTTTGATAAACAAACTTACATAATCTTCAGATATCGAATGAGTATACTTAAGCGAAATAGAGGAGACATGTCTGCCTACAGAGTCATCTGTTTTGAAAATACGTCTCATGAAGAAATACGAACTTTCAAAAATCTTTTGAGAAAGCACTTTAAAATGAAGAGACACAAATTAAGTGACTTTTAGAAGTCACGTCTTTAGGAGATTTCTTTAAGAAGCAACGTTTTTTAAAGAGAACACGTATATTTAAAATCGCGTCTCTTCAGGAAAACCGTGACCTTCAGGAAAAGAAATGCGTCGATCAGAAACAGAATTTGTGTTTGTTTGCTACTCCATAATATTGCTTTAAACAACTCGTTAACCAGATGACTTGGAACTTAAAACTTTGTGCATATTTAATTCGGCTCATACAAATTTCGATATGTAACACTCAAAACTTCGTGCGTATTGAATCTGAAGAGGCTCAATCAGAAAAAATTCGTTATATCACTGTTTTGACTTGAATCTAGATGCGTTGAATCAGAATGTAACACTCAAAACTTCGAGCTTATTGAATCTGAAGAGGCTCGATCAGAAAAATTCGTTATATTACTGTTTTGACTTGAATCTGGATTGCGTTGAATCTGGATGCGTTGAATATTGAATCAGAATGTGATAAAACATAGCTCGGTTCAACTCAGATGTTAAATCACCCATTGTATCAATAATGATATACCAATAATGATAGTATCGAAGATATTTTATTTCAACATATTTTTGTCATCCACAATTTGTCCTGACATCAATGACAATACTTCTAACACACACATGTGAGCATTTTGTTTATTAAATTTGGCATTTCTTCTTATATATGCTTCTCACAAGCATAAACGCTTAACTTTATGCTCTTACTTTTTCTTGATAATTTTTTTTGTAATTCTAAAATAGCCCTTACACAAAGCCTATTAAAAACTTCCAACATACAAATTTTGACCAAGTATATCAAATAGCCATTAATAACAAAGAAGAGCTTAAAGGATGCAAGGTCATGCTACACATTTTAGGAGTAAAGTAGGAGAGAAGCCAGAGAACAGGTTATCATTAAAATGGTAAGCTCATTTGAGGAATGTGGATACCATTTATAAGCACCTGCTCACTCATTTGATTTAATTTATGTTGCTTTTCTTTGTTTTTCGTTTCTCAATTTGATTTTCAATCTAGGTCAAAGCTGGGGTTGTCATACAGTCCAACCCTAGGGTCAATACTTTTATGTAATAGTTTTGGTGAGATTATGTAAACTGCCCTGTACACCTATTATTCCATGACAAAAAGCATCAAACAAAATCCTATTTTCCATCATAGCAAAATCCTACTACCAAATGGGAAATGGTCATTAGCTAGAAGAGATCCATGTTCAAATACCTAGGAGACATGTTAATCACTTAAAATGTACAAATGTTGAATGTTGAATGTTGAATGTTGAATTGGGTAAACAACCCAATCAATCTATACTTGTGGAATTACCCCAATGAATGACACCTTGTGCAAGTCCTGGCTGAATTCAATGGAAGAGATACCCCTTGATCATGGCATCTACACTGAAGGACACCCCTCGAGGTGAATTTATCAATAAAACAAAACCTATAAAAGGCCATAAAACAAATTCACCCAATCAACACACGCCATTGACTTTCCTTGTACAATAACTAATAAAACATAACCTTATTGTTGGAATTATTACCTAATCCAAAATTGAAAGTGCTATTATTAAATGAAACTAATGAGAATATTGAAGCTAGTTTATACATTCCAAACCAGAACCTCGGACCTTGTCATGTCCTAAATGTTTGACAGACCACCACAGAAAGGGACCACCCTATTCCAACAACCCAATGTGATATTATATACATTGAAACACCCACCAACAATACAAAGTATCCCTATAAAAACACCTCTGTTAAAATGGATTAGTAAAATAAAAGAAACTATACTGTCAAAACAATATACAAACAGCTCTAGGATCAAGATCGACACCTTAGGCTCCAAGCTTCTATGTGAAATTTTTTATTAATGTCCAAAATCCAACTTCAGCAAAGCCAATAATATAGAGAATTTTGCAAACAATCATCCCAATAAAAAAGCATTCACTATTGCCTCTTTACTAGAATATATTGTCGCAGAAAAACTCAATTTCTTAGAGCATTGTATGACGTTCAAAATGTGGCATGCTTAACTATGCTTCATACAAATTTGTATCATTTTAAGATGCTGCCTAAAAATAATAATAGGAAAAGCAATAAATAATATGATATATCTCCCTATCAATAACCTCAATTAGAGGTCTGACGTTATGTTTTAAGTACCCAAAATGAGATAAAAGGCATACATCCAACATTAGAATATTATATGTATGAACCCTGAAATTCGTATTTTGGATGTGATATGGTGCCGCTCAATACCGTTGATGAATCATGTGCCTTGCTATTATTTCCTCTTGATTAGCTGATGTCCAAGTCCAAGTTGTTTCCTCTTTATTGTCTTTTGGCACTCTTTTTCAACCTGAGCCATTTTCTAACTTATACTTGACAATTTCTCCTGAACACTCATCCATAGATCCTTCTCAGCCTTCTTTTCATCCTTGAGCCTTTGATTTGGAGTCCATTTCACCTCCTTCTGATACTAGTTGATTATTATAACTACTTCAGATATATCCCACCATAGGTTATGTATATATGCACCTTAAATTGTCCCATTTCAGATGTGATACGTTGTCATCCAATTATTTCCTTATGATTAACTTATGTCCAAGACAAAGCTGTTTCTTTTTTAATGCTTTTACTCTTGCTTTGCACTCATAGACTCTCTTCACTTTGATTGTCATTTCCCCTTTATTGCCTTGTGGTATTTTTTCTCAACATCAGTCATTTTCCAAATTATCAGTTTCTCAGTTGTAAAAAGCCTAGCTCGAATATAGGATAAATCGATGACAGAAAATTTGAAAGAACTCTGCTAAGAATGACATTAATTCTCAGACTCGGCAAACAATAAGAATCAAAACAGAAGTTCACTAAAATTATATATTCCAGGAATACATATCAACAGCCATATATGATATATGCATTTCATTCAATTTTTGGAACTGCCGCTACATACAGATGTCTGGTGATGCCACAGATTAATGCCGATGAAATACAGGTCGATACAGCAGTTATCGATCAATTACCAAGATGTCGGAAATGGTATTCACATCAAGTATCTGGGATGTGTGAGGAACCAAATAGGTGGCAAGAGCCAAAGGCTACGCAGCCACCTAGCAACTCAAGCGCTACTCTTAGTGAATCGCAGCAAGGTAATCGGCTCAGTTGTGATTGGTGCATATGCATAGACCTGTCTGATGTGTGATACTTCTCAAGATCTCCACAATCCGATGAAACATGTGATGCTCATGGGATCTCCACAATCCGACAATATTTACAAGCTCGTGTCTTCAGGAAATGATCGCTCCAATATTTCCAGTGTTCGCATCTCCCAATGGTGGTCGCTCCTATACCTGATCTCCCTAGAGGTGTATAAATCGGCTAGCAGCCAAAGCCAAAGGCTCGGCCTGCTATGAAATCACCTCCCGACAAATAAATCTGCAACATTAATGATGGAATCAACAATAGGGCAGAATTAGAAAGAAGGTTGAACGAAGACAGAAAACCACTGGTAAGGGGATCGTCCTACCAGGAGAGACACGCTACGTGGTCAGCTTCTCTATCCTCATCCGATGATGTCTAGACAAGGCCAAGAACTCGATTAAATAAACATTTGCAGAAGCCTTCCAAATGGTCGGCCAATAGAAAGATAAATTTGAAAATACTCTTGAGCGTCGATTTCAAATGAGTCGGCCAAATAAAATAATAATAATTTAAATTTTATTTTATTATTTTATTATTTATTTAATTTAATAAACTCAAATGGTGGTGTTTAAAAACACCCTTTTCCTGCCAAAGATGTAAGGCTTTCAAAATGCGAAGACATTACAGTCCTCCCTGCCTGGGTGTTGCTTGTCCCCAAGCAACTTCAGACTTGGATGTTCAAAGATCTCCACGCCTTCCCATGTTGCATCCTCCACAAGGAGATTCTTCCATTTAACTAGGTACTCAGGTATAACCTTGTTTCGCAGCTTTTTCTCTCTCACATCCAAAACTATCTTGGGTTCAAGTATCAATTTACCTTCATCATCGAGAGGAGGCAGCTCAATTGACGGTGTGACCTGCTGCCCCAATGCACGCTTAAGGCATGACACATGGAATATATTGTGTAGTTTGCTGCCCTAGGGTAACTCAAGCTCATATGCAACCTCTCCAATTCTCCTCATAATTCGATAAGGTCCATAGAGCCTAGGCTTTAACTTTTTTTCCCCACTCCCCTTCAAGGAAGACTACCTATATGGCTGCAACCTCAAATAGACCATGTCATTGATCTCAAAAACTCTTTCAGTCCTACGCTGATCTACATATAACTTTTGTTGATTCTAAGCACGTTGTACGTTCTCCTTGAGGGAATTCATGATATCCACATTTTGCTACAGCATATCTCTGGCACTAGGCACTTTACTGTCAGCAAGAATCAAAATCATAAAGTAAGTGGCATCATATCCATAAAGTGCTTTAGGGAGACATACTGATGGACATGTGTGTTGTATAAATTGTCAGATTACTTTATTGACAAAGCAATGAATATATAGATTAAAATGATAGGCGCCCAACAATCATGGAGACGTGATTGGTGCCAAAACAGAACACGTAACACAAGTTACAAAGCAAACAAAAAGGCTATAATCACAAAGACGTGATTATAGGCAAACTGAAAGAGAAAGCAACGTAAATATAGGAGGTGACTATTAATAGTACATTTAATATTTAATACCCTCCCTTAATGGTCACCATACAAACAAAAAAACTAAGTCTACCCATAGTGTGGTGGTCATCAAAATGCAAAGTGTGCAGACTCCTGCTCCTTTTGCTCAGTCTGCTCTGCTACGTGAGCACTTTGCTGAGATGCTTCTTGGTTGGACTTCTCATCAGCCAACCGCTTTCTACAATACCTCTGTATATGACCAATCTTCCCACAGTAATGGCAAGTAAAAGACTTCTTGGAGCCCTCCTCTGAATCACCTCGTCCTTTCTGCTAAAAGAACTTGCCTTTGCCAACGTCCTTGGCAGTAAATGCTTGTTCAACACTTGGAGACTCGCTACTACTCCCAAACTGCTTCTTCCACCGATCCTACTACAAAAGCTTGTTGCACATCTCATCAAACTTCAAGTCAACATTGGTGGATGTAATGTTGAGCGTTTCGATGAAGTGCTCGTAGGAACGTAGCAAACTTTCAAAGTGATCACCACCATATCCTCCTCTTCTACCTTACGACCAATGGCCTCCAATTGATTGCAAATATTTTTTACTTTCATCAAGTGCTCCTACAAAGACACTTGGTCATCCATCATAATAGAAAAGAGCATATTCTTCAGAAAGAAAGCCCTTCCCTTGTTTGAGGTCTCATGAAGATCTTTCAAATGCTTCCAGATCTCCGCAATAGATTTACCAGATGGTATTTCTGGTAACATGTCATCGGCGATAGATAATTTAAGAAGCATGACTACCTCCCTATTACCCCCATCACACTTGTCCTAATCCTTCCCAAAAACAGTGGGACGAACTTCCGTACCAAGAACAAGCTCATCCAAACACCGGTACTCAAAGATGGTAAGCATCCTTTGCTTCCACGTGTTGTAATTCTTTCCATTGAACCTCTGCGAACTTTCCAACATAATATTGGACAAAGATGCCATCCCTCCCGTTTTCCAAAGCACAAAAAACGAGGTAACTTCTGTGATCAGCTGGCAAAATACTGGACAATCAACTGGCACAACTTCGATTTTTCAAAAAATCGTATTGTCTAAAAAAGAGGTTTCAGAAACTCAGCAAAATTCCAAAACTATGTAAATTTTTTAAGAAAAAAATTCCTAAAACTCTTTGCAAATTTTTATTTTCCCAGAAAATTGTCAAAACTGGCTTCAAATTTATTTATTTTCAAGCTGCCATCACCTCAGAAAACCTGGCACAAATTTCAAGTGTAAAATTTTCGGAAGACCCAGAAAAATATCAGAAAAACCCACAAATAATCTATGATTAGAATAATTTTATGACTTCAAACAGAGGAGATATTTTCAAAACCCTAGTCGCATCACCACGATTGATAGAAAAATCTGGAAAATGAGTGCAAAAAATGGACAAATCACATCGCCCAAAAACACTAGGAAAAAATGTGTCCACAACTCTTGAAAAAAGGAGCAGAAATCCGCACAAATCGCAGCCCCAAATCAGAAAAATCGTGGGCAAGTTGTGTCCAGGTCGCACACAAGTTTGTGCTTCAAAAACGCGGGCAGAGAGGTGAGGAAAAAAACGTAATTGTAATTGTAGAAAATACGCACACAAAAGAGGCCAATCACGCACGTTAAAAATATGCAAAATTGCGTCTAGAAGAGAGTCTAGATCGCGACTTTTCATGCAAAGAGAAAAATGCCCAAACACGAAGACCAAGAGATTCAAATCGCGGCTTGAAAAATGATGAAAACACGCCCAGAAAGAGGGTAAAAAATCCACACCAGATAATAACGAAATTGCACACAGAAACCCTTCGAAAACGCCAACGAAACCCTTCAGAAAATACAAACAAATGGCGGCCAAGGCAGTCGCGTCGAGACAGGTTGCGGAAATGAAAAACCTTAGGTCACAATTTCAGCACGAATCTACTCGAAACCCTAAAAAATTACTTTGAACTAACCAGGCTAACCAGGCTCGAACTTGAGCTCTCATACCATATTGTATAAATTGTCAAATTACTTTATTGACAAAGCAATGAATATATAGATTACAATGATAGGCGCCCAACAATCACGGAGACGTGATTGGTGCCAAAACAGAAGACATAACACGAGTTACAAAGCAAACAAAAAGGATATAATCACGGAGATGTGATTATAGGAAAACTGAAAGAGAAAGCAACGTAAATATAGGAGGTGACCATTGTACATTTAATATTTAATAATGTGATGTGTGGTGTTGTAGCAAAACTCCCCTCAATGTAGCCATTTCACCCAAGCTGATTGCTGCCTTGTCACATAGTTCCTTAGGTACCCCTCAATCCACTTGTTCACAATCTCTGTTTGTCCATCCGTTTGAGGGTGGTAGCTAGTGCTTAGAGTCAATTCCGTGTGAGCCAAACGAAAAAGTTCTTGCCAAAACAAGCTGATGAACCTACTATACGTGTCACTAACAATATTCTTTGGCAGCCCAATCAGCAACTTGGGGAGCCTTAAATTCCGAAGTGATGGCATGAAAGTGAGCATATTTTGTTAATCTATCCACCACTACATAAATACAATCTTTACCTTGCACCTTTGGTAATTCGGTAATGAAATCCATGGATATGCTTTCCCATTTCTGATTTGGGATGGGCAAGAGCTGCAACAAACCAACTAGTAAAACATGCTCGACCTTGTTTTGTTGGCATACCACACACTCTCTAACATGCTACAATATATCATTCTTGAGTCCTTTCCATGAGAAACGTTCCCTCACTTGCTTGTATGTCTTGTAGAAGCCTTGATGACCAGCAAGGGGAGTATCGTGACAAGCTCTCATAATTCTTCCCTTGACCTTGGAATGTGGTACAAGATACACTCGTTCCTTATAGAGGATGAGATCTTCAACCACCTTGTACCTGTTGTCAAGTATCTTTCCTTCCAAGATGTTAGTAGCAAATGAATCTTTGGCATACTCAACTTTTATGGCCACCCTCCAATCAGTAGATATTTCAGACATTGAGCAGAGATAAGGCTTCCTAGAGAGTGCATCAGCCACCACATTGTTCTTTCTTTCACATATTCAATATCAAAATCACAGGCTTGAAGTTTGCTTACCCATTTTTGTTGTCTATCATTCAAATCACGCTGATTGAGGAAGAACTTTAGGCTGTTATGATCCATCTTCACCACAAACTTCCCACAAACCAAGTACTGTCTGAATTTTGCAAGGGCACGCATAATAGCCAACATCTCCTTATCATAAATGGAAAAGACCTTCTCTGAATCTGTGAGTTTTTTGTTTTCATATGCAATGGGATGATTATTGTACATCAAAATTGCCCCAATACCCTCTACTGAAGCATCACGCTCAAGCGTGAAAGGAGATGAGAAATCTGGAATGGCCAAAACCGGGCATGAGCTCATTACCTCCTTAAGCTTGTCAAAAGCTTGTTGTGTTATAGGACTCCACGAGAAAGCTCCTTTCTTTGTCAAATTGGTTAATGGTGTCACAAGATGGGAGAACCCTTTCACAAACTTTCTATAGTAACTACAAAGGCCAACAAATCCTCTCAACTGTGTCAAGTTCTCTGGCTTAGGCCAATCCTGAATTGCCTTGATCTTCTCTTCATCCACGCTAACCCCTTGAGCACTAATCTTATGCCCCAAGTATAGAATTTCAGTCATCCCAAACTCAGATTTTGACATCTTGGCATAAAATGAGTGACGCTCAAGTATATCAAGCACCTCTTCTATATGTCTCAAGTGATCCTCCCAAGTCTTACTGTAAATCAAGATGTCATCAAAGAAGACCAAAACAAATTTCCTCAACTGAAGAATGAATACCTGATTCATACATGACTGGAATGTAGTGGGTGCATTGGATAACCCGAATGGCATGACCAAGAATTCATAATGCGTGTAGTGACATCTAAAAGCTGTCTTATGCACATCCTCTTCCCTTACTCTAATCTAATGATACCCTGAACGTAAATCTATCTTGGAAAAGTATACTGCACCATGAAGCTCATCTATCAACTCATCAATCCTAGGAATGGGATAATGATTCTTGATTGTCTTCTTGTTGAGTGCCCTATAATCAATGCACATCCTCAATGTCCCATCCTTCTTCTTGACCAACACCACGAATCAAGCGAAAGGGCTCAAGCTTGGACAGATGTGCCCCATGCCCAACAATTCCTTGATTGTCTTCTCAATTTCTTCCTTGTACACCCTAGGGTGCCGGTATGGGGTGGTGATGACAGGTTTGGCTCCTTCCTCGAGCTCAATCACATGTTGGAATCTCTTTAAATACCTTGCACTTCTTGTCTAAGATAGCTTGAATGTTGATGGGGTAGGCTCTTCCTTCTTTGGGCAAACTAGTGTCTGTGATCAAACATTCTGCTGCCCAAGCTACGTCATCCCTTCGAAAAGATCGCTCCATTCTTTTGGCTGAGACCACCATTGGACCATTCCTAGAAAAGCCTCGAAGGACAATCTCTTTCCCTTCATGTTTGAACTTTAGCTCCATGGTTTGGTAATTTCAAATATATCTTTCTATTGGCTGACTCATTTGAAATCGGCACTCGAGTATTTTCAAATTTATCTTTCTATTGGCCGACTCATTTGAAATCGGCCCTCAAGAGTATTTTCAAATTTATCTTCTTCTCAAAAATCACCCACAGGTCCTTCTCAACCTCTCCTTCATGCTTGAATCTTTGCTGCTCTGATTTTTGACACTTGTTGACTCTTATAGCTATTTCTTCCAACTCAACAGTTTTTGCTCAAAATTCATCTCATTCTCCCAATAACTTACTTATTGTGCTTTTTTACATGCTCTTCCCAATACTTTTTGTTTCAGGTCATTTCAAGTTCATAAGAGCAAACCATTGCATTTGTCAATTTTGATGGGTTTTAGAGTGTTTGAGCATACATGTGCCATTGTGCATCTTATCCAGCCATCCTAAGAGCACTCTGACCAACATAGAATATGCTGCATCTCTGCTTGATCTTCTACATTCATCACTGGCTCTAATACAACTTTCTAGAACTTCCCACACCTCTTAAGGTCCTGCAAGCCCTTCTAGGACCAATAAACCACCTATTTTCCAGTGTCCAAGAAGGCATGAAGATTTTGTATATTCCAAAAATTCTTATGGTAATTTTGTATCATCCTCTAGGACTTTTTTTGATAAATTGCATCTTCCAAAATAGTCGCAGTTTGTGAGAGTTTGGTGGTGGCTAGACCAGTTAGATTTCCACTGCGGTTCCTAATGGTTTTGTTTTGGCTAGCAGCTTATCCAAAACTGTCAAAAAGTAGACACCTACCTTCAATTTTGTGCAGTTTTGTAGCAGTTTTTATTAGTATGAGCAAAAGAATGAGATAAGATAAGAGATGTCATTTCTCAAGATAAGATTTCAGCCTTATATTATTGAAGAACGTCTAAAGAATAGATGACAGTTACAAAAGGTATAATGAAACCACTTACAATTGTTAGTTTTAGGATCAAAAATGCAATAAGCAGAAAATACAACAAAATAGACAATGAACATAGTGATTACCCTGGGAAAACCCTCCTACTCGAGGGAGAATAACCCAGCAAATAATATTATCTTATAAATCAGATGAATAAGTGCAGAAAACTGCATACAAAATCAGGTCCTAGAATAGGCCGAGTCTTATACAATAAGATATGTCACTACTCCTTGTATTGAATCTTGAATGCACTAAATCTTGAATGATAACACTTCTTCTAAAAACTAGGAGGCAAACTGCTGCTAGAAGATGTGAATTGGAGTGAATGAATTGATTGATCAAATGAGAGGACTTCATCCTCTTTAAATACAAAGCTAGGCGACCTCCTTCTCTAGGTCGGCTCTAAAAAAATATAATTTTATTTATGAAACTGTTATGAAATAACTTGCACAATAGAAGAATATGATATGAAATATGCTGCAAATACTTGATAATAACTAAGAATAACAAGCCACTTTGAGGGGGCAAACCTCCAAATATCTCTAATGAGAACACACTTCACAACTTGATGATGAAACAAGACTCACAACCTCCTATATATACCTATTTATGCCTAGGATATCACCTAGGCCGACTTAGACACACCTATATAAGTCTTAGGCCGACCTAAACAACTAAATAACAATATACTAATAATAATATGACTTAATAAAGAATTAAGATAGCCACAAGCCAACTATTCATAACCCGATGTACACTAATATTAAGGGCGTAGCATGCCCCCCTTCTTCAAAGAAGCATTGTCCTCAATGCTAATCAAGTTTGGATTCTTTTGATTGAACTCCTCGTCCTCCCATGTGGCATCTTCAACTGGTAAATTATTCCGTTGGATGAGATACTCAGTGAGAGTTCTATTCCTCAGCTTTTTTGTGCGTGTTTGACGAATGCACTCTGGTTCCAAAATGATTCTTCCTTCTTCATTGAGCTCTGGTAGTGTTGTTTGAGTGGGAATATTATGCCCAATTACCTTCTTCAAACAGGAAACATGAAAAACTAGATGTATCTTTGTTGTTGGTGGCAACTCTAGCTTGTAGGCAACACTACCGATCTTTTGCATAATTTGGTATGGACCATAATACCTTGGACACAACTTATTATTCTTTTTTTGTTGCTTTAGTGAGCTTATAAGGCTGCAATCTCAAGAAGACCCAAACCCCAACTTCAAAACTTCTTTCACTACGATGTTGGTCTGCCTGTTGTTTCATTCGATTTTGTGCCATGGCTAAATTCTCCTCGAGTCCTGAAAGTACTTGTTGTTGATGAAGCAAGTGGTCTTCTACTGCCTGAACTCTTGGTGACACCTTTATTGATGATGTGATGGAAGGAGGATGATATCCATACAGTGCCAAAAATGGAGACATTTTTGATGAGCTATGAAAAGAAGTGTTATACCAGCATTCTGCAAGTGGTAGTGAATCTACCCATTGAGACTGTTTCTCTGAAGTGAAACAACGTAGATATCCTTCCAAACGCTTATTAACAACCTCAGTTTTCCCATCTGATTGAGGGTGGTATGAAGAGCTATGAGCCAATTGAGTACCCAAACATGAGAATAAATCTTTCCAAAAGTGACTAGTGAAGATAGGATCACGATCACTAACAATAACCTTAGGTGTACCATGTAGCTTTTGGATATTCTCCAAAAAAGCTTTTGCCACTGCACTTGTTGTAAAAGGATGTGATAATGCAATGAAATGTGCATATTTAGTGAGGCGATCAACTACTACCATGATGACATTATGACCTTTAGATTTGGGAAGCCCTGTGATGAAGTCCATGGATACCTCTTCCCAACATTGGCGAGGAATAGATAAGGGTTGCAAGAGACTTGGTGTCTTAATTGTCTCCCCTTTATTCCTTTGACAAACCAAACATTCAGCCACAAATTTTGAACATCACCTTTTAGCCCTTCCCAAAAAAAATCTTGCTTTGACTCGATGATGTCTTCAAAAATCCTGAATGACCACCCACTGGAGACTCATGCAACTTTGTGAGAATCTTGTGTTTAAGAGTGGAATTCTTGCAGAGATACAAACGCTCTTTATACCAAAGAGTATCTCCCTTCCAACAAAACTTATCTAAACTACTACAATCACTTTTTAATTGTTCGATGAGATTACTTGTCTCAAATCATTTTGCCACTCTGCTTTAGCTTCCTCCACCCAATTTGCTTGTAATATTGAAAGGGCACACAATAAGACTTCATCTTTCTCATCCTTCCTTGAAAGTGCATCTGCTACAATATTCTTTTTCCCTTTCTTATATACAATCTCAAAGTCATATCCTAACATCTTAGTGACCCATTTTTGTTGCTCTTCAGAAGATAGTCTTTGTTCCAAAAAATATTTTAGGCTATCATGATCTGTCTTAACCTTGAAGTGTCTACCCAATAGATAAGCCTCCATTGTTTAACTGCATGGAAGATTGCTAGCATTTCCTTCTCATAAATAGGTTTTAGTTGATTCTTACCCTTTAATTGACGACTCTCAAAAGCAATTGGTTGACCTTCTTGCATGAGCACTGCTCCTATCCCATTTCCAAAAGCATCACATTCCACAATGAATTCCTTGGTGAAGTCAGGAGTGGCAAGCACTGGAGTTGTACACATAGCCTCTTTCAATCTCTCAAATGTTGTATTGACAGACTCGTTCCAATGAAAAGAATCCTTCTTCAATAGAGTGGTGAGAGGTGCTACTATATGACCATAATTCTTCACAAATCTTCTATAGTACCCTGTCAATCCCAAGAAACCCCTTAGTTTCTTAATGGTTTTTGGAATAGGCCATTCCATGATAGCCTTAATTTTGTTAGGGTCCACCTTTACTCCTTCATGTGAAACTATGTGTCCCAAATACTCCACCTCCTTAAGACCAAAAGCACACTTGGATGGCTTCGCATAGAGTTTATGATCTTCAAGTATTTGTAACGCTTGATCCACATGTTGCAAATGTTCTTCCCAAGTCTTGCTATAAATCAATATATCATCAAAGAATACTAACACAAACTTTTTCAAGAACTTCTTAAAAATGGAATTCATCAAACTTTGGAATGTAGATGGTGCATTTGTAAGACCAAATGACATCACCAAAAATTCATAATGACCCTCATGAGTCTGAAATGTTGTCTTACAAATATCTTCCTCCTTAATCCGAATTTGGTGATAACCAGATCTAAGATCTAACCTTGTAAAATACATAGCTCCATTCAATTCATCTAGCAAATCATCAATGACTGGAATAGGAAACTTATCTTTAATGGTGTACATGTTGAGCACTCTATAATCTGGACACATGTGTCAAGTATCATCCTTCTTACGTACCATCACCACAGGCAAGGAGTAAGCACTTTGGCTATGCCTGATAATTCCTGCCTCTAGCATCTCCTCAACAATTTTTTCTATCTCACTCTTTTGTATGTGTGGATACCTGTAAGGCCCGATGTTTGGTGGTTGGCTACCTGGAACTAACCGTATGACATGATCATAATCCCTCTTAGGAGGAAGTCCTTTAGGCATATCTCCAAGAACAACTGAGTGATGATCAATTATAGCTTGCAAATATGGACAGGGGAGCATTAGATTGAGAGACTTCTAATGAACATAGCTGGGCCACAAATCCATCCACTCCTTTCTTAAGCAACTTTTGCATTTGATGAGAGCTTACCATTTGTGGGGATTTTGCCTTCAACCCCCTTAGCTCTACTACCCTTCCTTCTGATTTAAATCTCATGAATAGTTCTTGGAAGTTCATCTCAATCGTTCCCAATGTAGTAAGCCATTGTATTCCCAAAACAATATCTGTTGCACCCATGGATATCGCATACATTGGGGTATCAAGTTGATAATCTCCCATGGATAATTTAATGCTACGACACTTCCCTGAACAA
Organism: Sequoia sempervirens; assembly: GCA_007258455.2. Taxonomy (NCBI): domain Eukaryota; kingdom Viridiplantae; phylum Streptophyta; class Pinopsida; order Cupressales; family Cupressaceae; genus Sequoia; species Sequoia sempervirens. The sequence goes on from VDFB02262983.1 coordinate 248,162, forward strand.
CTAACTGTACCACCATCTGCACTCAAAACCTGAAACTCTAGAGCTGGATATATAAAACAATTTAGATGAGTAGCTAACTTTTTGTTGATGAAATTATGAGTACCACCTGAGTCGATCAACACTGTTACCTTATGCTTCTTTAAGAACCCCACCACCTTGAGAGTTTGTGGAGCACTGAAACCTGAGAGTGCATGACAAGAAATGATTGGTTGAGAATCATGTGATGCCTCATTTGACTCCCTTTCATCCTCTAGTATGGGTTCCTCCTCTTCTTCCTCACTTGGACCTTCAATAGAGAACAATTTCTTTTCACTGTATTTATGTTCTTGACTGTATTTGCTATCACAATTGAAACACAACCCTTTTGCTCTTTTCTCCTCAATTTGTTGTGGAGTCAACCTAGTAGGTTGTATTGAATATCCTTTCTCTCTTGTCACATTAGCCCCTTGCTTCTTAGGAATCAAATACTTCTCTACCCTGCGTGCTAAGATAAAAGACTCATTTATGGAGCTAGGGCTAAACATGCGTACCTCATGTTGAATGTGATCCTTGAGACCCCCCAAGAATAAACCATTCAAGTTTTCCTCCGTAATTGTATCCACTCTTGAGGATAGATTTTAGAATTGTTCAATATAATCCTTAACTAATCTTGTTTGTTGAAGTTTAGCTAGGTGGTTGAAGAAGTTGTCTGTCACGCTATTGCTATATTGTGCTTGAGTTCCTCCGTAAAAATTAACCATGAGACGGTGAGCCCCTTTTTCCTTCGATGAGTGCAAAGCCAACGATACCAAATGAATTGATCTGGTTCTAGATATAGGGAAGCCATCGTGACATTTTGTCCATTTTGGATTTGGTGTACTTCAAAAAAAATCTCCATTTGATTTATCCATGTTAGGATCCTTGCCATCGAACTCGCGCATATCCACCTTTGGAAATAAATTCCTAGATCCCATAGGAGTACTAAAGCTTGTGTCAATGTTAGCTGACCTAGAATTTTCACCTTGGTCACTTGAGAACTCCTTTCTTGGTTCAGCCATGAAGGTGCTTAACATGTTTCGTATGTCCGAAATATCTCCTCTTAGGTCACACATATCCATCTTCATTGAGGAAATGTCTTCCTTGACCTTACTGATTTCCTCATTAGGAGTAATATCCTCTATTGTTACCCCATCCTTATCAGGAGTCTTCCCCGAAGTGACAACATTCTTTTTGCCCCTTGTTGCAGGCCCCATCATGATGGGAACCACTAATTTTGAAATAAATCACACAAATGAAACTTAAATTCTCTGAAATTTTTACTATAAACTCCTTTAGTATGTCTTCAAAAACCCAATAAAAATCAGACTCCAATTCGACAAGATATGCGAGATATGCAAATTCCAAAAAAATTGTGTAGAAACCCTAATTCTGCAATAATTCGCTTAATTCTGCTCTAATTCTTCTGAAATCTAGACTGTAGCTTCTTTAATATGTTCTTCAAAAACCCTTTAAAAAACAGAAAAAAAAATTCGCCAAAATCTGAAGGATATGATCTTCCCAAAATCGCCTCCCAAATTGAGAAAAAACCTTGCTTCTATGGTAACAAGATCATGCTCTGATACCACTTGTTATGAAATAACATGCACAATAAAAGAATATGATATGAAATATGCTGCAAATACTTGATAATAACTAAGAATAACAAGCCACTTCGAGGGGGCAAACCTCAAAATATCTCTAATGAGAACACACTTCACAACTTGATGATGAAACAAGACTCACAACCTCCTATATATACCTATTTATGCCTAGGATATCACCTAGGTCGACTTAGACACACCTTTATAAGTCTTAGGTCGACCTAAACAACTAAGTAACAATATACTAATGATAATATGATTTAATAGAGTTAAGATAGCCACAAGCCTACTATTCATAACCCGATGTACACTAATATTAAGGGCGTAGTAGAAACAAAGCCGACCTACCTTGAGATTATTTTATTTAAGAGAAAATAGCTCCCGAAGCTACAAAACACTAACACTCCCTCTTAGCTAGGGAGGTATTTTCAAATATCCTCGTCATGGAGTCTCTCAACATGACACACACAATGGCTACACCCATTTGTGGAAAAACACATCTCAGTCTCAGAGATGTACAAGAGTTCAACATAGAGTCTCTCAACATGATGTCCACAATGGCTGCACCCATTTGTGGAAAACACATCTCAGCCTCAAAGATGTACAAGGGTTTGTCATGGAGTCTCTCAACATAACATCCACAATGGCTACTCCCATTTGTGAAAAGAAACACATCTCAGTCTCAGAAATGTACAAGATATCCTCATGATGAAGTCTCTCAACATGACGTCTCATCTCAGTCTCAGAGATGTACAAGATATCATCGTCATGGAGTCTCTCAACATGACGTCTCATCTCATTCTCAAAGATGAACAAGGGCTTGCACTTCATATTTCTCCGTCTCAGAGAAATATACACTACAAGGGCTTTCACCTCATATTTCTCCGTCTTAGAGAAATATACACTACAAGGGCTTTCACCTCATATTTTTCCGTCTCAGAGAAATATACATTACAACAAATCTTCATGATGATGTGACTCCCTTTGAAGCTCCAAGTACCCGCATCAACCTTCTGACCTCCTCGTCCAAGATTGCCTGCAATGCTTCCCTTACAGGAACGGTTTCCAATGCACACCTCCGACACTGCTGACTTGCTAGAGTCCAAGACTGTCCTCCTCGACCTCATCCCAAATCACCCTATTTTGAATAGGTTTGCGGAGCTACCAATGTCAAATCCAGATTGACTGTCTTGTGCAATTTTGTTCTTAGCAACTGAAGAGGTCTTCCAAGGACTTAGCACCTGGCCTTGCAACACTGCAACCCACTTAACTGACACCTTCACTTCTTCTCAGTGAGTCACTCTAGTTCCTCGAGACATAGCACTCCATTTTACTTAACACAAAACTCCCTCTTGATCCCTGCCTCAATACAAAGATTGCAAAGAAATCATCTGGAAGTGAACTTCCCTCCATTGACTGATCTTTAGAACCTTAAATCCTCTTCCTGGACATGATCTCAACCCATGCCTGGAATTTAACTCCCTTTGAATGGCAGGAGTGTAATCGAGGGACGAAGCTTCCTGCTTCTCACTGACTAATCTCCAAGAATCGTCACCTCAAATAATGAGGTCTTCAATATATCTTCAAATAATCCAACATCCTTTTGCTCCTCAATCCATCCTGCATTTTAAGAGATTACTAATAGTTCATAAAATCAAAATTACCCCGATGCAAATGAAGCATGTAGTCATCTAGCAAATATCATTAGATAGAACAATTAAAGGAATAATAGAACTTATCTTTGTTGATTCAATTGCAGCCATTTTTCTCCTCCTGACAACCATATCCTGCTATAATTCCCTGCTTGACTCCACTTTTCATGGGAGTAGCAAATTTTTCATTATACAGATTGATGACCTTATCCTCTGCACAGAAGAAGGCAACAGTCTAAATGCTTCCAATAGTATCATTTTCCTCTTGACTAGCTTCCTCATAAACCACCTTTGCATCAGCAGTGAAACCCTGCATAAACTTCACTTGCACATAGCCTTCAAGACCTAGAAGAGGTATTAAAGTCAGTGTCAACAATGCTAGCTGCCAATTGGCTGTAATAGATATGATGATCCCAGCAATGATCAAGGCTCCTCCACAAAACAGAACAACAACAGCATAACACTTTCTCCTTTCACTTTAGATTCAACAAGAATACTTTGAAGAACATGTCCAGCTTGTGGCATACACATTGCCCAAACAAGCCAGCATTAAGGTGGAGTCTTTGACCTGTGATATTCTCACTTCCAACAAGGTAAATTTCTCACCCAGCCCAAATAAGACTGCTCCAGCAGATAGAAACAATAACACTCAACATACACCACTTGAAACACTTGTGTTTGAACATATACACATGCCTCAAAACAATGGACTCAGCTGCACAATGTTTCTCAACAAAATAGCACAGGCTGATACAAAAATAACTCGGCTTCAAAAGCAAAGAGTCAAATCTGCTCTAGAATGGATGTCACAACTTCACACAAAAACAAGACTCAGAATAAATACCATCAACTTCGAAATATACAGCTAAGAGATCCAATACTGCATCTCATCATCCTTGCACCATCGAGCACAATTTAGCAGCAATAACAAATGATTTGCAACTTATTGTCCAGATTGAGCAGCAATAATATTTAGTGCGGTTACAATGAAATCTCAGACCTGGGGAAATGCACGCCAAGGTCAGATAGAAGCTTAAAATTGCTTGCAAACTACCAGAAGTTTATATCAGCCTCACGACCCAGACCCTCAACACTCAGCGCTCCTAACACAGGCCATGTCAACCTCCAAACTCATTTGCAGCCTTTGTATGGAGACTCACGGTTGGTGTCTCCATCATTAATTGAGTATTTGCACACCCCAGAAGCTTCGACATCAATGCTAAACAACCCCTGCTAACTCCTTGCACAGACTTTGATTCTTTTAACATTGCTTTCTGCCATATCTGATCAAATCTTTTCTAAACCCGCTCTGATACCATGTTAGTTTTAGGATCAGAAATGCAATAAGTAGAAAATACAACACAATAGAAAATGAACACAGTGATTACCCTGGGAAAACCCTCCTACTCAAGGGAGAAAAACCCAGCAAATAATATTCTCTTATAAATTAGATGAATAAGTGCAGAAAACTACATATAAAATCAGGCCCTAGAATAGGCCGAGTCTTATACAATAAGATATGTCACTACTCCTTTTATTGAATCTTGAATGCACTAAATCTTGAATGGCAACACTTCTTCTAAAAATCGGACCTGCTGCTGCTAGGAGGCGAACTGCTGCTAGAAGATGTGAACTGGAGTGAATGAATTGATTGATCAAATGAGAGGACTTCATCCTCTTTAAATACAAAGCTAGGCGACCTCCTCTCTAGGTTGGCTCTAGAAAAATATAATTTTATTTATGAAACAAGGGCCGACCTGCCTTGAGATTATTTTATTTAAGAGAAAATAGCTCCGGAAGCTACAAAACACCAACAACAGTAACCTTAATGAAGGCAGTTACAAAAGACTACAACTAAAAATTGTAATAGGAGTTACACTACTGCATTATTTAATATTATTCTCATTTACTAATAATATCCTAATTCTCCCTTAATAATTACAGAAGGATCTGGACGTTTAGTTATTAAATTACAATATAGCTCCTAAGATTTGCAAAAATGGAAAGAAACATCTGCGCAAGCAACCTTCATAATAGCAGGCACATGATAAAGATGTGCAGAAAGAACATAAAGAATATACTCTACTACAAAGTCATCAATTGGTTTGTCTGTCCTCTGAGGTGATGCATCTGATTTGGTGAAAACCTCATGGAATTCACCTTCGAAGTACCATTGGGGCTTACAAAGCACAACAAGAAAATTCTACGAAGACAAAATCTTAACTCGAGATGAACTCTACATGGCCTCTACCTCAACAGGAATGGAGACTCGTTTACTTCTACATTGCTAATAGACAAGTCGAGAAGAACCAGCCAAAGGTTGACTCACAAGCCAACTCGATGAACTAAGAGATTCAACTTTCAAAGGTACCATAACACTATATTCAAAAATTAAGTTGACCTCTTTTTGAACACAAGAAAAATATGGGTCTATTTCTTTTACATCAACATCTTGACTAACAATGACTTTGTTAGTAAAAATATCAATAAACTTATATGCTTTAGAATGTTTACTAAAGCTAGCCGAGAAATATTTGATACTCTAAGAATTCAGCTGTAATATCCCATACTGGAATATTTTTAAATTTTTGCAAATGTCATAACTTCACATACATGCTTTGATATCACTGTAATATCTCGAATGGAATATTTTCTAAATTTTGCAATTGTCATAAATAATCATGCATGCTCTGATACCACTGTAATAATCTGTCCCAATTTTTTTACCAAAATATTGCAGTTTTCACATTTTTTATTACACAGGCATTTCGTCAAATAGTTTGCATTCAATTCGCCATGAGAGGATATTTCAATATTGCTTTCACAAGGTATCATAAACAATTACCAAAGAATTTATTTTGTTCAAATTCCCATGCAATAACAATTCTCACTAAAATTTCTAAATAATTTATGCACCAAATATACATATGATAATTCTGTAAATGCTGATGCAAAGTGATAATTTTATGAATAACAACTATAACTGATAATACAAATCAGAATGTCTTTGAAATTTATTGCTGACCTCATATAGAATATTGACAAGAAAGTTTTACTTGCTTTGATTCCCCCTTTATATGGAATACATGAGGTGTATGGTCCCTTTGGGGACTTCAAGAAAGGTACAACTGGGTATACTCATCTCAAATAAAATATAGTTATTAATTTATTTTTCTCACTACACACACAACACTATGAATTTCTGATAAATATTTTCACTTGCACACACAACATAAACAAATTTATATTTGCAGGCAAAACTTCAATAAATTTGCACCTAATATTCTGTAACCTGCAACCATCAGCAATTACTCCATTTTTCTGTTTAAATGCACCTGTCAACTCTGAATGAATTCAGCAAGAATTGGCTAGGTGGTTTTTTGTCCACAAAACCAATATAGCCTTAGGATTTTCGTCCAAGGATGAATAGTTGAGCAATAGCTCAAAGTCCCAAAGAGGGTTTCATCAAAATGAATAACCAAGAATTGTGAAATGAGTCTCCACGATCCTCCTTTTAAAACCCTCTTAGAACTTTCCAAAATTTTAATTATAAAAACCACTTTTTAAATATTAATTATTTTTTTGCTCATAAAAGTGACTTTATAATATTTTACTTTTTTAGCCCCAAGTAAAGTCACCTTATAAAAATAAAATATTCAACTTAAAACATAATTATTTAAATACAAGTTGCCTAGAAATATTAATTTAGAAAACTTAATTAAATTAAATGAATTTATTTCTTCTCCGAAAACCTTGGTCGAAAATGGGAACATTATATCAACTCATGCCTTCTCTGTTCAGAAACTAATGAGTAAGCAACTGAACCAAAAACACAAGAAGATGTTACCTTAGGTTTGTGAAAGGACCAAGCTTCTTCTAGTGTGATGTTTCAAGGCTCTACATGGAATCCTGTTTAGGAGAAAAATCGTTGTGTTCATAGCTTCTCCCCAATTCTAGTAGGGCTCATTCCTATTATGCATCATGTGACCTCCATGATAGTCCTATTTTTCCTTTCAACCACTCCATTCTACTATGAAGTGTAGGGTGCAGTTAACTGGCATTGAATACCTTCTCACAAAATTTCTTGAATTGAATGGAGATGAATTCCTTGCATTATCAGATTGGAAAGTCTTGATTCAACACTTTATGAATGTTTCTACCAACACCTTGGATTTTAGGAATGCACCATAGCAATCAAACTTCTCTTTCAAGAAGTAAACGCACATCTTCATATAGAAATCATCTACCAATAGTAGAAAATACCTCAAATCGAGAACAATGGGAGATTTTAAAGAAGACTCATAGAAATCAATATGAATGAGATCCAAGAGCCCCTTAGCATTCCATATACTTTATGTAGGAAATGATTTCCTCTTTTCCTTTCCAACTAAACACCCAACACACGATTCTTGTTTTTCTTGTATAGGATGTCGCCCTTGAACCATTTGGGCTTTAGCCGAGTTTGGAAAAATATTGAAGATTCAAGTGTTCATACGTTTCATGCCAAAGAACACTACCATTATCTAGGCATCTAAAGCATGCACATTAGTTGTAGAAAAATCGACAAGCATATAAAAGCCGCCTTGCCCAATTCCTATGGCAACAAATTTGTTTTGCTTAATGTCAAACACAAAACACTTCTTACCACAAAATTTGACTTGAGTGTTAGCGTTTCTAATAAGTTGACTAATAGATAATAAATTCGCTCTTCACATCAGCCATGCAAACAAATTTAGTAGATTATGGCACCCATCAACAGAGTTGTCTAATGCTACAACTTCAAGTTCGTTCATCCCAATCTTGCCACTAAGAAACATGATCACTACCTTACGAGGATTGGCTCCAGCAAGTGGGTATTCTAACAAGCAAGGCTATGATTATGTGTGCGGTGGACGTAGAGGTATCTACTCAAAAACACAATTGGCTGCTCCCGATTCATGTAATGGGAGGGCTCCAAAAACACTAGAAATATAATACCCCATGCTAGCCCTCATTGTAGATAACTACATTTTTTTATTCAATGTTTTCACTTGTCTACCATTGTTAAAAATAGAATGAAAAATTGTAGAGGGTTTTCATTTGTCATTTTACAAATAAATTCTTGATGATGCTAGAAACATATTGAACATTGCGTACTAAAAAATCTGAATCATTTAATACAACCCTAGAATCTCTTTTCCCTTCAACCAAATGTCATCTACCATCACCAAGTAAAATTGTATCCTTATGACTAGAATTAATAATGAACTTTACATAACAGTCCTTTTCACATGTGAAGTGACTAGATGCCACTAAATCAAATAACTCGTAACTATTGTCAATGTTGTTTGTCATGTCCCCCTTTTCCCTAAGATTTTGGATTAACCCATAAGCCCATTTTTCATTTCCTATGGCCTTAGGGAAGTGTAATTGTTTACAATGGGCATCCTGAATATGGGGCCGCAAGTGTTATGTAATAAGTTGATCATTTTAATAATGGTGTTGACCATGGATTCTGTGCGGGGGTATTTTGGAGGGAAGGGAAAAGGATTTTGAAAATTCCATATTTAATCAAAACAGGGTTCGAAAGAAAAGAGACTTGTTTATCCATTGATTTCACTCAAACAGATTGGACATCCTGTTCGTCTATATTTGGAGATTGGAGGACAGCAACCCCCTAATTTCCATAGTTGGTTAGTGGACAAAAGCCACTGCACCAATCACAGCAATCTCGTACAAGGATTGTACTTGGTCTTCATTGATTTGTTATTCAGGCTCCTACAACGCCTATTTGTTTGAGACTTAGGAAGCTCTCTCAGCGCCTAGGAATTGTAATTTTGTTAATATAGATTTGCTACATTTTTTATAAATAATATTGTAGTGGTTGTTCTTGAAATTTTTGGCAAACTGAATCATCTATAAGCGTAATTCTCACTAGAATAAGAGGATTAACAGTTATTGTGAATTGCTGTCGCCATTCATTTTTGCAAAGGGTTTATCATTCGTTTCTATATATGTTGTTAAGTACATTATTTGTTGCAATAGATCTGATTTGAAATAAGTTTTATACTTTGATTTCTCATGGAGTTAAATCAGTTAGAAATATACAATATTCTCGATTGCGATATTACAGTGGTATCAGAGCTAGGTTCCTACAAAACTATGGATCAAGGGTTTACACAATTTGAGAGAAACAAGATGGCAAATAGAAGGAGGTGTGATTTGACAAAGGAAGAAAAGACTCGAGCCATGTTTGATGCAATGTTCAATTTAGCTGTAGGGAAGAGAGAAATGGCCCAAGCACACAAAGACACAATGGCAATGTTGGTGCAATTTGTGCAAGGTCAAAAAGCTCCCAAAACTCAAAAATCACATATCTAAAGGAAAAGTGCATCAAGATTAATCAAACAATTGGTTCTTCACCCAAATGCCTTCACCAAAATTTCTACAAAGAAGAGATGATCAGCCAAAAGAAGAGGTAGCAGAGTTGATCGATGAATTTTCAACCCTACACACTAAAAAAAAAGCCGTAGAACGAGAAATTTGAGATGATCTATCATTTTTTGCATTCTACAACAGCAAATTCCAAAATGATCCTCAAACTGAGAAGAAGTTGGTTCAAAATCAAGCTTTTGATGGGACACAAAGGTGTTTACCCTGTACTTGGATCAAGAAAATCAACACCTATCTATCACTAAATCCAATGTACAAAGAAGAAGCAATCAAGTTTGCCTCACTCACACTAAAAGGGGTAGCCCATGAATAGTGATACAATGGCATAGTGACACAAGGGCATAGTCTCATCACTACATTTGAAGAGTTCAGCCAAAGGTTAATTGAAAGATTTGATAGAATTGATCCATAAACACACTTTCAAGAATTGGCATAGCTAAAACACGATGGGTCAATGGAACACTACATAGATGACTTTCGAAGGATAATTGTCAAAGTTCCTAGTGTATCTGAGAAAAGGGTCACAATTCTATTGGTAGAAAGATTGACAAAAACACTAAAGGGATTAGTCAAAGCATTGGAGCTTTCCACTCTTCAAGAAGCAATTAAAAGGGCCCTCGCTTTAGAGTCTTCCTTACCCTCAGAGTAAACCCTATGCTAATGCTCCCCCTATAAACTCAAAGAAGTTTCATAAGGGAGAATTAAGCACACAAAAGAAGTTAGGTTTAATAAGGAAAACAAAAGAAGTTGAGGCTAGATTGCACTATATTGAAGTTAGGTCATAAGGAAACAAAAGAAGTTGACATTGAGAAGGCAAATGAAGAATCTAATGAAGAAAGTGAAGATCTAGGTGAACAAACTCTTGCAGTTCTTTTGAGAACTCAAAGGTACAATCCATTCAAAATCCGTAGAGTGCTAACAAGCCAAAGGATCATCATCTTGATCAACAAGGGAGCAACCCATAATTTTATAGACGAGGGTCTGGTGGTAAGAAGGGGCTTTGTTGCTAAGAAGTTCAAGGGATTCAATGTGACTGTGGCTTATGGGTTTACCATATCATGTGCACAAAGAATTTGGCAACTAAAAATGACTCTTCGAGATTATTCGATATGTGAGGATTTCTATATGGTTGGATTAAGAGATACCAACATGGTGCTTGGAGTACATTGGCTACAATCTTTGAGAAAATTCTCACAGAACTACCAATCAATGGAATTGAAATTCAAAAGTGATGGAACAGAAGAAATTCTCAAGGGAATCTGAAATGGAACCCCCCAAGTAATTACTACTAAAAAAATGGAAGAGCTTTCAAGAGAGGACAAGTAGCTTGGGTGGCCAATTGCTTCATCACACCAAAACAATTATTCATGAATAAGAAGAATGCTAATCATATTAATGTGCAAGCTATTTTGGACAAGCATAGCAAGGTTTTTCAAGTCATTCCCCCAAGATTGCCACCTAACCGAGGGTTCCAACACATGATTCAGCTTGAAACAAGGTGCAAAGTCAACGATAATCACTACCTACTATCACCCCAAGATCCATAAGAAAGAGATAGATAAGACAATAAAAGAGTTGTTGGATATGGACCACATCAAGCCAAGTTCTAATCAATTTTCCACTACAATAGTATTGTGAAGGAAAAGGAAAGTTCCATGAGGAAGTGCTTACTACCGAGCATTAAATAAGAAAACAATCAAGAATAGATATCATATCCCCAAGATCAACAAACTAATAGATGAGCTACTACATGGAGCTACAAACTACTTGAAGATTGATTTGTGCTCAAGATACCATCAAATTAGAAAGAATGAAAATATTTCGAAGACTGCTTTCAAATGTCATTGTGGGAACTTTGAGTTTCTAGTCATGCCCTCTGGCTTGACTAATGCCCCGGCAACCTTTTGAACGAGGCATTTAGCAAGCAATTAAGAAAGTTTGTCCTAGTTTTCTTTGATGATATTTTAATATACACTAAAACTTGGGAGGAGCACCTAAAGCATTTGAATGAAGTTTTGAGCATATTGGAGCAACACTCATTCTTTGCCAAAAAGGAAAAATGTGAGTTTGGGCTTAAGGAGATTATGTATTTGGGACATGTCATTGATGAATGAGGAGTCCAAGTGGACCAATTGAAGATCCAAGCCATTCAGCATTGGTCACCCCTCAAGAATGTATCACAATTAAGAGGATTCTTAGGATTATTCAGCTACTACAAAATGTTTGCAAAAGGATTCTCTTAGCTCTTAGTACTGCTCACAGATCTAACTATGAAGGGAGCATTTAAGTGGACAAATTCTGCTAAGCAAACTTTCAAAAAATTAAAAAAGGTAATGTGTTCTTCGTCCAATGCTTGTTGTCCCAAACTTTTCACTTCCTTTTGTGTTAAAATGTGATACTTTTGGTGAGGAAATTGGAGTTGTTTTGATGCAACAACAGCGTCCCATTGCTTTTGAAAGTAGGAAACTAATAGAGGTAGAAAAGAAGTTTTCTATTTACAATAAGGATATACTAGTAGCCATGCATGCATTTGTGAAGTTTAGACAATGCTTAATGTGTGGTAAGTTTGTGGTTAAGACTAATCACAATAGTCTCAAGTACTTTCTCATTCAGAAAGATCTAAACAAAATACAACAGAAGTGGATAAGCAAGTTGCAAGCATATGATTTTGATATTGAATATGTGAAGGATAAGCATAATGTAGGTGTTGATACATTATCTCAAAGAATCACTCTATGTGGCATTTTTGACAATTTTGTTGATTAGATCGCCACCACCATATCTAAATATGCCAAGAATGATTTTACTAAGTTGTTGGATGGAAGAGTACAAGATGGCAGGTGCAAAGTAGCAAGAGACCTGATTCTACATAAAGAGAGGATATATTTGATTCCAAAGTCAAAAATGAAGAAAAATATTTTAAGGGCCATGCATAATACTCCTTCTGCTAGGCATCCGAGGTATTTATGACATACAAACAAATCAAAGAGAGATTCTTCTAGGAAGGAATGAAAATAGATGTGCTCAAATACATTAAGGAATGTTCATCTTGCCAATCGAACAAGGAAAAACAAGTCTATCCCACACATTCCTAAGCAAAAATGGGAAAGTATCTCTATGGACTTATCACTAGGCTACCAACACAAATAGCTAAGACTACATCTTTGTGGTGGTGGGAAAACTCACCAAGTATGCACATTTTTAAGCAATATCTTCCACCTCCAAGGCTTCCTAAATTGCTGAATTATTCTTCAAGATGTTGGAACACAACTATCTACTGAGAAGGGGGGCTGAATCAATAGATCAATAAAATTTAACTTTTAACACCTCTTAAAGAAGATAAAATGAACATGCAGAGATTCACACACACATAAATACTCATAACACCAGATATACATGGAAAACCCAATATGGGAAAAACCACGGTGAGAATAGTTGCTAGGATCTACTGTCCTAATCCAAACTCACAATAAAACCTCACTGGTTACAATGTTTAAGGGCACCAACCCTAAGGAGACACCAATCCCCTAGTTTAAGAGCACCAACTCTAAGGAAGCACCCACTCCCTAACTGAGCACTGACCTAGCTATCTAATGGCACCAACCAATCAAATTTACAAAGAAAATATGGAGCAACAACTCCAGATTACACATGATTCAAAAATGAATCCAATTCAATGTTGCAAACCTGTTCTGCAACTACTCATTCTGTGTCATTGTCCACTCAACAATTCATTTCTTTGCTTTGCACTTCTCTTTCCCCTTTCTCTGTTGTATCTCACACACGTATGTAACTCAATGTATATCCTAGATTATATTCTCTATGTTATAGTCTAGGTCTTCTTTTCACAGCATATGCATTCTCAATCACTCTCTTGACCTCTCTACTCTTAGTTGTTCAACTTCACTCACATAGCTTCACCAACAAGCCATCTCTCCCAAGCCAAACACCATCAACCTTATTCAATGCATATGCTATTTTTGGCATCTCACAATCTTAGGATTTGATTTGCATTTAATGGCATATTCTTGTATGCTCAATCTCGTTCTAAATACATAGCCGCCTGTACATTAATGGCATCAACAATTCCTTCCAATTCTTCGCCAGAATGTAGATGGAGTGGTTATATCATTTTTCGTGCAATAATTCCATTTGCCTAGCCGTTTGACACAATCCAATCTTTGATTACAAACCATCGATCTTGAAAATCGCACCATGATCTAGTGTATCTTATTTATCCACTTAGCTTTAAAACACAACTATCCAATTTGACTTGCTTTAAATGCGGCCGTAGATTTTAAGTGAATCATAACAATGATGTGAATCAATTGAAACAATCAATTTTCGCCACGTGTCTTATTCCAGCAAAACCACACTAGTCAACGCAAGCATCCTACAGAATGGAAAAATTACTCCTCCATTCATGCTTGTCGGGGGTCGAGGATCACTAATCCCTCTTACCTCATACTTGAGGTGCATTGCAAAGCTCAACAATCAAGCCCGAACACCAATGTCCGATGCTTCTCCATATCTGTCAAGGTTCGGCCATCGGCCTTACCCTTTACCATTTACCTTTCTTCACTTCATTGCAAACCATAACACTAACCTTTGAACACCAAAGCGCAAAACTTTGAAACGTGCATGAGGTTGTCAAATGTCGGGATTATCCCTTACTTCATGTCGCTTATCTTCCTTTCAACAAGGCGTAAGCCATCCTCCCAAACTGTGAAGCCCAAACATTTCCTTCGCAAGATTTAACCCTTTCGGGTGTCGGCCTTTGAGGTATCGTTTTACTGCATACTCAACAAACTGTCAAGGCGAAAGCCTTAACTTTGACCCGCGAACACCAAAGCCATTTTAGGTGCCGAGGTTCGAGGTTCCTTCATACCCCTTTCCCCACTTTCTATTAAGGCGTATGCTTAACGCCGAAGTCCGATGCCCAATCCTTCATACCTCTTTCTCCACTTTCTATTAAGGCATAAGCTTTAACTCCAAAGTCCGATGCCCGATGCCTTTTCAGACCTGCACCTTTCTAACTCCTTTTTCTTAGTGCATTTGGTATAAGGTATGACCAAAGTTTGATGTTCGACTCCTTTAAAACTTAGCACATCCTTTTCAACATTTCTTTGAGGCATGTGATATAGTGTATGACCGAAGCCCGATGTCCGATCATCTACAACATAGAGTAAGCCGCAAGCTTGAAGTCCAAAGCCCAATCGGACTTAGCTGAAAATGACTAACTCCTTCCTTTTCAAGCAAGTGATATAAGGTAAGCCTAAGGCCCGATGCCTGAACTTCTGCAACACTTCACTACTTGCTTCACTGATGCCCTTTTTGACATCAATGAGATTCCCTTTTGACATTAATGACAATCATATTGCCAACACAAGAAGGTTTTCAAATTACATGGGTTACCTAAGAACATTGTTAGTGACAAGGATGGCAGATTTTTTAGTCACTTTCGACAAGAATTGTTTCATTTGGCCAGGATAAAGCTCACCCCTAGCATGGGTTATCACCCCAAAATGGTTTGGACAGGCTGAGATTGTCAACAAATGGACAAAATGATACCTAGAAATTATGTTTCTGGGCAGCAAACAGCTTGGGTCAAGTGGTTACATTTGGGGGAACATTATTATAACACCTCCTACAATATATCACTAGGTATGTCACCACCTTTCATGGTCTTGTATGGATATAATGCTCTAGCCTTTAGGAATCTTGCAATCACAGAAAACAGGGTGCCCAGAGCAACATATATGATCAAGTAGAGACAAGAGGTATTGAAATCCCTCAAAGACTATCTTCAACAACCCCAAAACTAGCAAAAGCTCTATGCAAGCCAACGGTGTATCGAAACAGTTTTTGAAATTGAAGACGTGATTTACAAAAGGTCACAACCCTAATGCAGTCTTAATTGAAAAAGAAAGGAGCAAAGAAGTTAAAACCTAGATTCTATGGTCCCTACAAGATTATAAGAAAGGTGAGAGAAGTAGCCTATGAACTAAAGCTACTCAAGAATAGTTGATTCCACATCTTTCATATTTCTTTCCTTAAAAAGGCATTGGTATAGCACATTATACAATCCAAAAACTTGCAACCTTTGGATGAAGAAGGAAGACTCATTTTGATACCAAAAACTATTATTCACGCTCGGGAAAAAAAGCAAAGGAATAGAGCCATTAGCAAGTATTTGGTGAGGTGGAAGGATTTTCCAACCGAAGACACCACATGGAAAGGAACAAACATCCTAAAGCATCCAAATTTGAATAGCTTGAGGGCAAGCAATCTCGAGGTGGGTGGACTATCATGTCCCCTTTTTCCATAAGATTTTGGAACTATAAGAGTTTACATCAAGCGTCTTGATTATGGGGCCACGTGTGTATGTAATAACCTGATCATTTTAATAATGGTGTTGGCCAAGGATTGTGTGCGCGTGTATTTTGGAGGGAAAGGAAAAGAATCTGAAAATTGCATATTTAATCAAGACAAGGTTCAAAAGATGAGAGGCTTGTTTATCCATTGATTTCACTCAAATAGATTGGACATCCTATTTGTCTATCTTTGAAGATTGGAGGATGGAAACCCCCTAATTTACATGGTTGGTCAATGGACGGAAACCCCTAAACCAATCACAACAATGCCTATTTGTCTGAGAATTAAGCGGCTCCTACAACAACTAGAAATTGTAATTTTGTTACTGTAGATTTTCTATATTTCTAATAATAATATTGTTGCAGTTGTTCTTAAAAATTTAGGCAAACTGAATCATCTATAAGTGTAATTTGCATTGTAATAAGAGGATTAACAATTATTGTGAATCATTGTGTTGTTCTTTTTTGCAAGGGTTTATCATTCAGTTTTACGAATGCTATTAAGTATATTATCTGTTGCAATAGATAAATTTAAAATAAGATTTAAACTTTGGGTGGAGTTAAATCAGTTAGAAATATACAATATCTTGTGATTCGTTACACTGTCAAAAAGAGATGAAACAAGCACAAATTCATCATTTGATCCATGTTCTTCCTCAATTGTAGCCACATTAGCTTCACCATGCTCCTTGTATGATAGACTATACTATATTTTCCTACATTTATTTTTAACATCTCCAAATTTGTTACAATAAAAACATTTCACCTTTTTCTTCAATTGAGTGGAAAGTGTGTTGCCAAAAGAATTTTGAAATTTGCCCTTAAACAAAGCAACAAGAGCATTTTTTGTGGGCACAAATGTTAATTCCCCTACTTCTTGTTGGCTTCACTCTTTTTGTAGAAAGTATGCACTGACCTTACCAAAAGTTAAGAGTTTAAATTTCAATCAGTAGATTCAAAGACTACAAATGTCTCAAAAGAAGGGGACAAATTGTTAATAACTAGTGCAACCATGTCTTCCTTGTCCACCAATTTGTTGATGGCAATAAGCAAAACCATAAGATCCTTGATTTTTAAGAAATGTTAGGACGTAGACCCACTCTCAAACAATTTGATAGAAATGAACAAATTTTTTAAATACATAACCTAACCTTTTTCTAAAACTTGATATTTATCTTTTAAACTATCCCAAAGTGCATGTGCATATGTAGCATTTCAGGCTTCAAGGATTAAATTGTCTAATACATAACCTAACCTTTTTCTAAATACATAACCTAACCTTTTTCTAAATTGTCCAATTTTTTAAATACATAACCTAACCTTTTTCTAAAAATTGATATTTATCTTTTAAACTATCCCATAGTGCATGTGCATATGTAGCATTTCAGGGGTCAAGGATTAAATTGTCTAATACTAAACAACTTGACACTTAGAAAGGCCTCCCTATGATGCCAATCATATTCATCAAGGTTATTGATAGGCTTAGTTTATGTGTTAACAAGATTCTTTCACATTCTCGATACTCAACAATAGCGAGATCTTGTGACTCCATATGTTTAATTTCTCTCCATTAATTTTTGTGACTCTATCAACAATAAATTATGAATATTTACCATTTACTCGATAACCCAAAAAAAAAGTGTTTCCCAAAAAGATTTAAATATAATTTGTAAAGTTTCAAACCCTAACAACCCCTTCGAAAAATGAAATCTTACTTTTTAAAATTTCCAAACTGAAAAATAACTTGAATCTAGTCTCTAAATGAAGACCACTAGAGTTTTGCAAAAAATCCTTGACTTTAAAATCTCCTTCAAGTTTTTCGAACTTAAGAACTTTTTAATGCAGACTTTGAAGGAAAATTTATCCTGAAAACATTGCCCTAGTAATGACTAAAAATATCCATCTTTTGCAACATGTGACTTCTGCAAACTAGCAAAAAATGTTCCACAATTTTCAAAATGTGATTTCAGGTAGCTGCAATCATGTGTCCCAAAAACTGTAATTTTTCCTGTCCGTATTTTTCTGCCCACACAAACTTTCCTAGAAACTTTCACTGCAATATTTCCACCAATTTTGGGCTGCAAAATCTGAAAATCGAAACCAAAAATTTATGCCCTTGTCTACAAGTTGCAGCAAAGGAGTATTGCGACCTTTTGGTCATTGACCTGATTGATTTTGATAGAAAACTCGTGTTTTTGCTCCTAACCACAACCTACTATTTGTCAAAATGTGCCCTCCCAGAGCTGAAAATTACAGTTCTTTTATAGCACCTTAATACCTCACTCTTCCCTACCTTCCTCGCACTCCATACAATCAATGTTGCATCCGACTGACAAAGTTTCCTAGGCATGATCCAACTATGATGACAATTTTAGTATGAGCAAAGGAATGAGATGAAAGAGAAAGTGTGATTTCTTAGGAGATCTCAACCTTATATTATTGAAGAACATCTAAGAATAGAGGATAGTTACAAGAGGTATAATGACAGCAGTTACAATAGCCTTAATGAAGACAGTTACAAAAGACTACAATGGACAAGTGCAATAGGAGTTAACACTACTACACTATTTAATATTATTCTAATATACTAATAATATCCCAATAGTTTTTCAGTTTTAGAGGGGTTTAAATAGTTTCTAAACAAATTAGAAAAGTTATTACATCAATTTGGCATGTAAATACACCCCAGCTTCTCTTCATTTCTCCTCAAGTGATCTGAGTTGTCAAAAATAATTCATTTGTAGATCGCTTTGTGCACTAGGTTTCAGGTATACAAATAATTGTTGTCTATGTTATTATACATTTTTGTTTATAAACATGAGGTTTTCACAGTCCATAAGAATGAGTAAAATTGCTTCTAGTAGAACTGTGTAAGTTTAATTTCATTGACTTCCTAGATCACACTCTGTGATCCATCATCAAGATAAACATGATATGAGGGTTGTGAAGGAAAATCTGATGTCAAACAGCAAAATGTTGAAAAATTTAAAAGAAGCTGATGAAGATGAACTATTGATGCCAACAAAGTCAAATGGATGTTAATGAAGATAGCTCAGTTGCTAGTAAATATAGCAGATAGTTGTAGCTGAAGATGACAAAGAGTTGTTGCTAAAGATAATAAACAGTTGCTGACAAAGATGATAGACAATTGCTGATGAAGATTCCAACAATTGGTGTTAAGACATTTTTATACATTCTACAGTTTGCTAAAATTTTGGGCACGGTTAATAAAAGCAAATTTGGTTTTAGGCATTATTTTCCAGCCATCCAAGTCTATTTTTAGGATAAGTTTTTGTTTTGGAGCTAGTTTTTAATGGGTTGATCTGTTGCTTTATTAACCTAGATTTTCGTTTTATTTTTAGTTTCAAACGCCTGGTTGAAAAACTGCATGTCGCAACTTGTTTTAGGATTGATTTAATTTTTTTTGTCAATTATCTTTTGGAGATCAAATTTTATATCAGCTGCATTGTTTGAATCTGTCTGTAAAAAGTTTTGAAAAGGAAAATCAGATTGTAAATCAAGACTCAAGGAAGTCGATTTCAAAATAAATAGATAAATAAAAATTGTGCAGTAATTTCTGAGCATCCTATATCCCATACTCCACAATAGGCACCGTTTGTCCTGCTAAAGATTCAGTGCTTAAGTAATCTTGAAGACACTCTAAATCTATGTCAACATTGGTATTAGAGCAGGGTTTTATCAGCACAAGAGTTTTACCATGTAAGTGAGGATTACATTGGACAAGTTCAAATTTGAAGCCCCTTCACCAAAGTTCAAAATCCTAAGACTTTGAGAGAAATTAGAGCTTTGTCTGGTAACTACAATAATAGTAAACAATGGTCCAATGTTAGTTCCGTAGTTTAAAGGTGAGAATTTTGATTATTGGAAAGATCAATTGAAAAGAGTATTAATATGGAAAGTAATATGCAGCATTGTGGCAAGCAGGTATGCTGAACCTCAAGGTTGGAGTGTATGTAGTGCAAAAGATAAAACAAATAAGAAAAAGATGCCCAAGCATTCTTCTATATTCAAAGTGCAATAGATCCAAGTATTTATCCAAAAATTATGGGTTGTAAGACAACAAAGGAAGCATGGACAACATTAGAAAGTTCATATCAAGGTATGAATCAAATAAGAGTTGCAAACCTTCAAAGCCTAAAAATGAATTTTGAGAATTTATGAAGGATAATGAAAAAGTTGAAAATTATTGTGCTAGGGTGACAGATACAATGAAAAAGATGACAACATATGGTAAGACAGAAAGATGATGTGGTTGTGAAGATCTTGACATCTCTTACACCCAATTGGATGATATTTGATTACTTTAGAAGAATGCAAAGATTTGAAATGTTGATTGGATCTATACTTACCCATGAAGAGAAGGTAAAGTGTATGGGTAGTTTATATCAAATGCTGATGTTAAAAGCAAAAATTAGCAATAATCATGAAGCAAATAAAAGTTTTCCTCAAGGCAATAAAGGGGAGAACTCATATCAAGGATCTAGTTCTAATTTTAAAGGAAGAGGTAAAAGTAGAGCCTGTGGTTACTCAAGAGGCAAAGTCAGATATAATGCAAAAAGGCAGCAAATGCAATGTTATTGTTGCAAATTTGGTCATATAAAGAGAGATTGCAGAGTGAAGAATTAACATTAAGGAAGAAAAGCAAACTATGGACAAGAGTACAAAAGTAATCCAAATGAAGATTCAAGACAAGATAAAGATAAAGATCCACTGCACTTCTCCCTTTCATACAACAAAGCTGAAAACAAAAATAAAGAGATAGTTGTTCTAATCATATAACAGGTTGTAAAGAAGCATTTTGAAGATTGATAAAAAATTTAAAAGTGAAGTAAGATTGGGTGATAAGAAAGTACTCAAAGTTTGTAGAAAAGAAAAAATGGATATTGACACTAGACAAGGAAAAGTAGAAATTGTTAATGTATACCACTTACCACAACTAAGGCACAATCTAATCAGTGTTGGACAACTCGATGAAAAAAGACTTAAACTAGTATTTGATGATAAATTTTGTACTATCTATGATAAGAGACAAGGAGAAAACTGATTGCTACAACAGAGATAACAAAGAACCGAATGTTCCCTTTGAGAATCAAAGCAAGTGAATCAAATGTTTGTTATGATACTATTGAGGATGCAAGTTGGTAATGGCACCAAAGATTGGACATCTTAATTTTAGGGACTGCATCAAAGAAATATGGTACATGGGTTACCAAAGATTCCAAGGTTGTGCTGTTGGAAAACACCACAAAAAAATATTTCCTGGAAGTGCATGGAGAGCAAATAAACCATTGAAGCTTATTCATTCAATTTTGTGTGGTCTCATGTCCAAGGCAAGCATAGGTATAAAACACTACATGATTACATCCATTGATTATTTTACTAGATACATATGGGTTTATTTTTGAATAAGAGTGATGCTTTTTGAAGCCTTCAAAATGTTCAAGGCTATAGCAAGAAAAGAAAGATACATAAAGTGTTTAAGAATAAATAGAGGAATTAGCAATAAGCATGTTGGAAGAAAAGATTATGGACAAGATGTTTTGGGCTGAATCAATTAATATTGCTATTTACATCTGGATAGGAGCCCAACTATTGCGGTAAGAGATATGACAAGAAAGCCTACAATGGCACGATTAAAGTATTTGGTTGTTTAGCATATGCTCACATAGATGATAAGAAAAGACAAAAATGTTCTGATAAAGAACTAGTAATTGTATTACTTGAAAGAAAGGGAGAAAAGACTACAATATAAAAAGGAAGCAAGTAACAGTAGACATTTTAGATGTCTAACAACCTCAACTACTAACTACTGTAGAAATAGTAGAAACCTAAACTAACACAATACACTATCAAATTGACCATTAAACAATATAAGAATATAATATTCTAACACCCTCCCTTAATGGTCAATCCGTCAACAACACCAAGTTGCCCCCTGAATTTGACAAACTTATCCGGGCTCAGAGACTTGGTGAGAATATCTGCAGTCTGATCCGTTGTCGGAACATACTGCAGCTGAACTGATCCGTCTTCTACCAGCTTGCGGATGTAGTGACAATGAAGCTCGACATGCTTGGTACGTTCATGGAAGACTGGATTTTTGGCCAGTTTGAGCACCCCTTGATTATCAGTGTACAAGGGAGAAGGACCTGCTTGTGACATTGCATGTCAGAAAGCATCCTACGAAGCCAAACTGCCTCACATGCTGCCTTAACTGTTACTTGATATTCTGCTTCAGTCGAGGAAAGAGCCACTGCCTGTTGCTTCTTGCTGGTCCATGCTACAGCACCTGTACCCGAACTGAATACATACCCAGAAGTAGATTTTTTGTCATCCATTGAACCTACCCAATCTGAGTCTGTATAACCAATTAGCTTTGGATCCTTGCATCTGCCATACAGAATGCCATAATCTGAAGTGCCTTCACATATCTCAGCACTCGCTTCGCTACAAGCCAATGATCAGCTTTTGGAGCTGTCATGAAGAGAGAAATGTAGCTTACAGAAAAACTGATGTCAGGTATAGTGACAGTGAGGTAGATGAGACTACCCACTAGTTGCTTGAATGTCGTTTCATTCACCGAAGGTGAATCAAAGTTGGCTGACAACTTCAGCCCCTTTGCCATAGGGGTGGAGGCAGGTTTGCAATTCTACATCTGAAATTTGTCAAGCAAACTTCAAGCATATTTAGACTGAGAGATAAAAATACTATCAGGTGTCTACAAAACCTCAATACCCAAGCAATAATGGAGAAGCCCCAAATCTGTCATGTCAAAAGCATGACACAAATCCTATTTGATTGCTGCAATCAAATGTGTTGAACTGCCAGTAATGATCAAGTCATCAACATAGACAACAAGAAAGAGAATATCATCACCAGAGTGCTTGACATACAGATTACTGTCAAAAAGGTTGCGCTGAAAACCATGATCAACCAAGTACTGATCAATCTTGATGTACCATGCACGAGGAGCCTGTTTCAGTCCATAGAGTGCTTTCACAAGCCTACATACCTGATGCTATTTGCCAGCAACCTTGAAACCAGGAGGCTACGTCATGTATACTTCTTCCTACAACTCACCATTGAGGAAGGCACTCTTGACATCCATCTGATGAACTGTCCATCCAAATTGGGTTGCAATAGCAAGAAGAAGACGAATTGTACTCATCTTGGCAGTAGGAGCAAAGGTCTCCTCATAATCAATGCCCTCCAGCTGTGTGAATCCTCGAGCTACCAACCTTTCCTTGTATTTATCCAAAGTACCATCGGCATGATACTTGACCTTGTAAACCCATTTGCAGCTGATAGGTTTCTTCCCAAGAGGAAGATCAGAAAGAACCCACGTGTGATTCTTCAGAAGACTATGGTATTCTGTCTCCATAGCCTTTTCCCACTCTAGATTTCCTTTAGCCTCTGAATATGTCTAAAGCTCATAGATGCTGTGGATGTTGGCCATAAGAGCAAAATTGACTGTGTTTTACTGCTTGCTCTTTCTACGAACTGATCTACCCTCAATGAGTTCATCATCATGAAGATCTTCGATAGTCTTGAGCCACCACTTAGGCCAACGAGGAGAAGTACCAACATCTGAAATAGGAGAAATAGCACCTCCTGGGATTTCTAGAACAAAGTCATCTGGATGTGAGTCCTGAGGAAAATCAAGTGGTGCTAGATCAAGACTGGTAGACTCATCTTCAGAGTCAAAATGCTCTGAAGCCCTCCCATCAGGAGAACCAAGAGGAAGACAAACACCCTCATCAGGAACCTTCATAGACTGATCCACAAAACTGATAGTAGGAAGAAATGGACTAGTAGTCTCATCAATGACAACATCACGACTGAATATGAAACGATCTGTCTCCACATCAATCAACCTGTATGCCTTGTGATTGTCGTTGTAACCAGTAAACATAAGTGTCTGGCTCTTGGAGTCCAACTTGGCACACTTGGCGTCTAGAATCCATTTATGAGTTGTAGAACCAAAGACTTTCAGATGGCTCACCTTAGGCTTATGTCCTGACCAGGCTTCTTTTGGAGTCATCTTCTTAACGGCCTGTGTAGGTGACCGATTGAGGAGGTAGACTGCAGTATAAATTGCTTCAACCCAGTATTTCTTAGGGACATTTCTATACTCCATCATAGAACGAGCCATTTCAGTAATGGTGCGATTCCTACGTTCAACGACACCATTCTGTTGAGGAGTGTATGGTGTGGTGAGTTGACATTTAATGCTGTGTGTAGCACAAAAAGTAGATAAGTCAGCGGAACAAAATTCCTCCCCATTATCTGACCTTAGAGTGACAATCTGAGAACCTAATTCTTTCTTAACTAAGGCCTTATACTGCTTAAATGTACTGAACACGTCTGATTTATGTTTCAAAAAATACACCCACATTTTTCGACTACAATCATCAACGAATAATAAAAAGTACCTGGACCCAGTAACAGATGGAGTGTTCATTGTTCCACATACATCAGCGTGAACCAATTGAAGTACCTTGGAGGCTCGCCAAGAATCACCATCCGAGAATGGTGTCCGATGCTACTTCCCAGCTTGACAGGCTAAACAAACTCCATGATTTTGAGTTTGGATCTCCGGTAGACTAGCAACCAAGCCCTCCCGAGACAGTTGAGAGAGATAGTGCACATTCAAGTGCCCATAACGTTGATGCCAAAGTTTACCGATAGAAGTACTCCTAGCGGCCAAAGCGTGCTCCTAAGAATCACCGAAATCGGCAAGTCTATATAGACCATGATCCTCAAGTCCCATAGCAATTGTAGTACAAGTCCCCCTATCAACGATGCTGCAGGTGGATGAACTGAAAACAACATCCAACTCAAGAGAATGTCGCATGATCTGACTAACGGAGATAAGGTTATGTTCCATGCCGGGAACATAGTAAACATCAAGAAAGAGTAAATTTCTTCCTCCTGAGTGAATCTAGACAGTGCACTTACTAGCAACTTTGTACTCTTCGCCTCCTCCAAAAATGACAGAATCAAAGAATGGTTCGAATTTTGTGAACCAATTCCGATGATGAGTAAAATGCCACGAAGCCCCAAAATCAATATACCAAGCAGAAGATTGTGCTAGATCTGTTGTTCTCTTGGCCATAAACGCATAGAATGCAGATTCTTTCTAATCAGTGTGCTTCGCGACATTTGCCTTTTGTTTAGACCCTCCCTGCTTCTTTTGTTCAGAAGCCAATCAAACCCGACAATTAGCCTTCATGTGACCATACTTATGGCAATAATTGCACTGGACGTTCTTTTTCTTCTTGCTGTCCTGAGAAGAACCAGAGCTTTTTAGCTAAAAAGTTTGCGCCTTCCCTTTGTTCTTAGCAGAAGATTTGGCAGAGAACGTTTGCTCTGTGGAGGTGGAACTAGTACTACTTCCAAATTGTTGCCTCCAGCGATCTTGTTATAGAAGCTTGTTACACAAGTCTGGAAACTTCAAGTCAACATTTGTTGAAGTAATATTGAGCGTCTCAATGAAATGCTCATAAGATTTTGGCAAACTCTTCAAAGCAATGACGACCATGTCCTCTTCCTCCATTGTGCGACCAATCGCCTCCAACTGATCACGAATTTCCTTAATCTTCGTCAGATGTTCCTATAAGGACATTTTCTCATCCATCATGATGGAAAAAAGCATGTTCTTGAGAAAGAACACTCTGCTCTTGTCAAAGGTTTCATGAAGGGCCTTCAAATGATCCTAGATTTTCGTAGCAGTTTTCCTAGACATTACCTGAGGTAGCTGCTCATCTGTGACTGAGAGTTTGATAAGCATGACAGCATCCCGATTACGTTCATCCCATTTCTCCAAGTCCTTTCCGGCTATAGTGGGATGAGTTGAGTTCCCCAAAATGACCTAATCGAGGCAACGATATTCAAAGATCGTAATCATGTGCTGCTTCCAGGTGTTGTAATTCTTCCCATTGAACTTTTGGCTGTTTTTGATCATTATATTTGTCAAAGATGACATCAAGTACACTAAAGTCAAACTGGTGAAGGCAAAACAAAAACAGAAACAACACAAACTCAAAGTAGAAACCCTAGCACGGATTTTGAGGCACTTTGAAGACAAAACCCATAAGATTTGAAGAGTACCCAGAAAATGTCATTAAAAACCCAGAAAATTTTTTGAATACCCATAAAATTTCATCAGCATCTACTTGCACAGATTTTGAGGCACGAACTTCGAGACACCTAGAAAAATCTAACGACACGAAAAACCTACAAGGAATTTGAAATAAAAAAAAATCGACTTCAAACGAAGAAGATATTGGCAAAACCCTAGTCGGTTTTGAGAAATTGCAGAAAATGGCCACAATTTTTGAAGAATCTGAAAAAACGCAGGCACAGAAGACACTAAAAATCGCTTCTAGCAAGGAGAAATACCACGGCGAAGCTAGGGCACAGCAATGCGTGCAGAATTAAGGCCACAAAAAGTGTCCAAACGAAGAAGAAATTGCGGTTTTTAAAGAAGTAGAAAAACGCAACCACAATAGGGCACGAATTGTGTCCTCAGTCACTAGGAAGTTGTGCCAAAACCAGAATAAAAAGTTTGCCCAAATGCACCAGAAGGAGGTCGCACAGGCCAGAAGACATGTCGCGCGGGCAAAAAAAACACAAAAATGTGTTTCAAGAGCTCGCCAAACACAAAAAAACCCTCACCGCCGGAAGAAATAGGGTCGTCACGAGCCCAGAAAACAATGGCGTCGCGTGGGCTGAAAACAGGACAGGAAACCCGCGAAAACAGTAACTCAAAATCATGGCCCTAACACACGAAAAATGCCCACATGTTTTTAGACAAAGAATCACGATTTTAAGTGAGGAAGAACTCACGAAAAATCATCACCAAGAACCCTCGAATTCCTATTGAAAGAATTTCGAAAAAAACAAAGAAAATTTTTCAAACTAGCAAAAAATTCATTTTGAATTTTGTTTGAAAATTTTTCAATGTATCCTGCTCTGATACCATGTTCTGATAATTGTATTACTTGAAAGAAAAGGAGAAAAGATTACAATATAAAGAGGAAGCAAGTAACAGTAGACATTTAAGATGTCTAACAACCTCAACTACTAACTACTGTAGAAATAGTAGAAACCTAAACTAACACAATACACTATAAAATTGACCATTAAACAATATAAGAATATAATATTCTAACAAGAAACAGGATGTAAAAGTGATGCATGCATATTTACAGGTTACAATAGAGAAAGCAAAGCTTACAATTTTTATTCCCCTCAAGGAAGAAATATCATTATTTATAGAGATGCAATATTTGTGTAAAGAGGAATCTATGCAAATCACTTTAAGAAAGAAAGAAAACAATGAAACAAAAAAAAAATTGGAATAAAGAAGAAACCAATGAAAGTTTAATATCTACATCAAGTCCAAGCAATGCTGTTACACAAAATACAAAGGTGATGCAAACTCATCCTCCAAATCTAATGATAGATTAGAATTTTGAAAGAAGATTAACAAGAAGTCAAGTTAGAGAAAGCAATGAGGATAATGAAGGTGAAATCTATTAAGTTTGAAGAAATGGTTGAAAAGAAAGAAAGGACACAACAATGGAAGAAGAGATTGATGCTATTGAAAGAAACAAAACTTCAGCACTTGTAAAGCTACCAAAGGACACAGAGTTGATAAGAACTAAATGGGTTTACAAGGTAAAGCATAAAAATGATGGTACACTTGAAAGATACAAAACAAAATTGGTTGCAAAAGGATATGCTCAAAGGTACAGTGTAGACTATGAAGAGATTTAT
This sequence comes from Sequoia sempervirens, assembly GCA_007258455.2. Classification (NCBI taxonomy): domain Eukaryota; kingdom Viridiplantae; phylum Streptophyta; class Pinopsida; order Cupressales; family Cupressaceae; genus Sequoia; species Sequoia sempervirens. The sequence continues at coordinate 276,041 of VDFB02262983.1, forward strand.
GAACCTATTGCAAGGTATGACACTATAAGATTGATGTTACCATTGGCAGCACAAAAAGGGTACACCAGCTAGATTTGAAAAGTGCATTTTTGAATGGATACATTGAAAAGGAAGTATATGTGGATCAGCCACAAGGATTTGAGGAAGGCAAAGAACGATGTTTATAGGTTCAAGAAAGCACTCTCTAGTTTGAAACAAGCACCAAGAGCATGGTATTCAAGAATTGATACATTGTTCCTAGAAAATGGATATGTGAGAAGCAAAAATGAGCTTATGTTATATTTCAAGAAGAAAGGTAATGAAACATTTTATATTTGTCGATATGTTGACAATCTAGTTTATATAGGCAGCTCAAACGGGATGAAGACAGAATTCAAAGAGGCAATGATGAAAAAAATTGAAATGATTTATTTAGGACTAATGCAATACTTTCTTGGCATGGAGGTAAACCAATCTCATGGTATGATTTTTATTTGTCAACCTAAATATGTGCAAGATATGTTGAAGAAGTTTAATATGCTATATTGTAAAGGAGTTGATGCACCAATTAAACATAGTGAAGAATTGATGAAATAAGATGGGAGACCAAAGGAAGATGAAAGAAAATACAGAAGTATTATTGGGAGCTTAATGTATTTGACAGCTACAAGGCCTATGTGACTTGTCCAAGGCCCCCATTTACTCAAATCTCATAAAGGTGGATGGAGAAAAAGATGATTCGTATTACTACTTTGGAATCTCTCTAGTATTAGGGATGGAGGCAATGGTTGTTTAAAACAACCATTCAGCCCCATCCACCGTTATCAATGGCATTACTACTTTGGAATCTCTCTAGGATTAGGGATGGAGGCAATGGTTGTTTAAAACACCATTTAGCCCCATCCACTGTTATCAATGCTCTTTCCTATGCTCACATTAAAAGATCAGGAAATATGTTAGCTGTCCAAGTTGCTAACAAAGAGGTTTCATCAATTGAAACACAGAGCTCTACAAGCTAAATCCATATGTCTCTTGTCCAAGGCACTTATTTACTCTAAGTTACCGGTTCGGTTTTGGGTTCGGGTTCGGGTTTGAGGGTTCATTCACGGGTTCGGGCAAATTTTTTGGGGGTTGGGTTCATTTTGGGTTCGTAAATACAAAAACATATAAAAATCAGAAATATATACATATTTGCAGCAGTAATTAAGTTCAGAATACACCACCATATTAATAGTCAAATAACATAGCAAAAATACACCACCACTTTCATAGTCAAATATTAAAATATTAGTGATACTCAAATTTCATGATATAAATTTATGGTTAATAATATCAAATACAATATAATATAATAATTATAATTATGTAAACAAAATTTATCTATCAATATTTTTGAGCATCTAAATCAAATTATAATTTATTAATTTTCTTTAATAAAATATTCTCATATGAACAACTTTGAATTGGACTAGACTTGTGGCCGACTCTTTCTTATTGGTAAAGAGGAAAAACCAATATAAAAGAGACAGCCAAATTACTTAAGAAACATAATCGTAGGTCATATTGCTTTTTTCTGACTGTGCGAAGAAAGCTTAAGCAAACACAAAATGGCTTTGGATACGAAAAAATGTGGAGGCTAAATGCGAAGGCAGCGGCAGGTAACCTGTTTGGATTATGTTTAAGAGTCTAAGACATTCATAAGAAATTGCATCATATCTACATGTGTTTGTTTAGTGTACGGGCTGCCACGCTAGTTCTTTCTGTGTTTTGGATTTGTTTGAGTTTTGTTAGGGCCGCCAAAAGTGAAACAGGCTTATGTAAATCAGAGATCAGAAAGATGGGTTCAATCTTGGTCTGGCAGGATGGAACCCACAGGCTGTGGGCCGGACCCTGTCCAGACCAGTATCAAACTGGACCAGCACCTCAAACCGGATCCATTTCGAACCAGGACCAGGGGCTATATAAGACCAAACCGGTAACTTACTCAAATCTCACAAAGGTAGGCGGGAGAAAGAGGTCATTGGTGTTATTACTTTAGAGTCCCTCTAGGATTAGGGATGGAGGCAATGGTTGTTTTACAGTTGATTTAAAATACTGTTCAGCCCCATCCATCTTTATCATATGCCTTAGATTTTATCTCATATAGTGTGGGATGTAATTTTATTTCACTTCCATTTTTGCATTAGCCTTCTCCCAAGCCACCCTTGCTCAATAATTATTGAGTTCAATATACAGGTGTAATCTTCCTCTCAGGTGATGCTCACAGTCTGATCCATAATTTCAACCGAAACGAGTTAGAAACTAGGAAATCAAACAACTAATGTACTGTGCTGATTAAATTTCCAAAGGACAGTGATATAGAGGAATTAATGAGTTGTTATGCAAAGAAATGAAGTGCTGAAATGGAAATAATACAACATAAACACAAGAATTATCCTAGGAAAATTGCATGAAGGGTGAAAACCCCAGTTAGAAGAGGCAACTGCTCTCTTCAAGAGTGTATTGCTCAAATAGACTAGTACAAAAATGTATTACAACCTTTCTCAAGCATATTACTACTTCAGCTTTCTATTCCTAGAGATGCAATCCTTTAATTTTCCTCCTCCCCTTTACTTTGGGCTGTCAATTGTTTCTTATAGAATGCTGAAAGACTCCTTGTGTGTATGAAGCCTTCCACACAAAATTTGAACAAACAGGTAAGTCTTTTCATTTCAAATTCTTGTTTTCTTTCCATTGGAATGAAGCTGCCCCTTTTCATCAGGTGTCAGTTTTGAAACTGCCCCCTGTACAGAACCAGCAGTTTCATTAAACTAAGTTCTATGGGTGGCTTCATTGCCTGAATTTTGCTTATGTGTTTTCCATTGAAGATGAGTGTTTCTTGTGGATAAATAAGGATCACTATGACTTTATTTTATTAGTCCTTTGAGAAGAATATTCTCTGTTTGTATTCATCTCTAGGCTCTGTGTTACATCCCACCCTAGTTGCTTTAAAAACACTTTTACTTTTTGCAATATGACTTGTGAATGATGCAAATTTTGTTTGGTTATTGCATGACATGAAAAGATCTTTGTGATTAAGTTCTGTTAATGCAATGAGAATTATTCCATTATGATATGTGCTATGATCTATTCAGAAAGAATAAGTTGTGTTTTGATGCCCTAGAGAAAGAAAAGTTTATTTTTCAGTAAATGTATAGATAGAGAATATACAATGGAGATTTTATCTGGATGTCAGACTAATTTTCGCTTGTTTGGAGTTTGATGCAAGGTAGCACGTACCACAATCTCCGGAGGAGGGAAAGTATCATCCGAGTAGTGAGGTGGTGTTGGAATACCCTGGAAATCGCCATCTGAGCCAGGGTTAGGTCAAAGGGATCTAGTAACCCTAGATGTGTGTAATAGGAATCCTATTTTGAGGTAAGTCTTTTGTATGATTCTTGGATGTGGTTTTGTCGTAGGTAGTTTTAGGGTTTCGGTAAACCAATTTGTCTATCTTCTTCTATCAATGAAATTAAACCAAACAGGCATATATGCACATGTAGGAGGAACCTGCATACACCATTAGGGATGTACGGATATGAACGCAACTGCATGACGACAAGCGAATTTACGAGCCTGCGATCGTGCGTATGCATGCATATGCGCATACACGTACTGATGCATACAGGCCTGAACGTGTGCATGGATGACTGTTCAGTTTAATTACTCCCTTCATGACAAGAAAACTAAATTTGGCACCTGAACTCGTTGGTATGGTACTATCACCTATTGAGTTTGAAATTATGACTAATGGTCTAGCTATATATATATATATATATATATAATGACATTATTTACTCTCCTTCAAGCAAGTTTAATGATGATACAAGATAATGCCTGGAGGCATTTTAATACAAATACCTTCTCAAGGTTGAAAGGTCAATGCTTAAAATACATAATTATTTAATTGAATTACATTTTATTCAAAATGAATATTTTATTAAATTCAAATGTGGAAGCTTTTTGCCTTACCGCCAAATTTTATTCTGGTAGAGATTCAAATATTAAATATATAATTTAACCCTCTCATTGAATGGAGGAGACGAGCTATCATGAGTTGGCGGAATGAGTGTATCTTTATTGAATTTAATTCAAATTTGATATTGCCTCATATATGGACGTGGCTAGTCTTGCTAAGGTAGTTCCTAAATTTTAGCATCTTGGAGGTGTGGAAATGAAAGAAATCGGGGCATAGCTTTGCCGTTTTCTTTAAACCTCATTCTTTGGCTTTATTGTTGGGAGGATTATCTTGGTCAATTTCCCTTAAATTGGTGGAAGTTGAGAAAATCATGAGGAGGTTTTGATAACTACTTTGGCAACCATTTGACTGGGTAGTTATTGTTTTTTTTTTGGGAGCAAAAGAAAACAACTTAGAGAATCGAGTGCTGCAGGAGAAGATACGTTGGTTTTGTAGAAACCCTAGTTTCCCCTGACACTGCTCCTGACTGAATTTTAGTTTTTTTCTGATGATTTTTGGTTTTTGCAATGTTTTTGATGTTTTTGATGCAATAAATGAAAGGTACGATTTTGACCAATAATTGAAATAAATTCAATAAAAATTAAATAGCTTCGGAATTGAATGAATAATGATGCCAGTATCTTTATTTGACCTTCTCAACTGATTACAAAAATACCCAGAATACATGCAATGAACAAATCAATGAATTTTCAATACTTTTAAAAACCTGGTATTTGCTGCTAATGAGGTACAGAAATGTACGGCTGAATCAATGGATGCTCTTCTCCCTCAGAATGATGATCTCTGAAGACTCTCAGCTAGTTGGCGCCTCCACTGGAAATGATAGGAAGTCAAAGAATCAGGCGTTTTCCCTTCCAAGACAAGGACGGCTCAAATCAGAATGGTACGGCCAGAAAACAGGAAGTACGGCCTGGTAAGTACGGCTCCCTCAATCAACAATGATTAAAACAGTACGGCCTCCCTCTGTAAGCTCTGAAAGATGCGCCAAAAGCAATAGAAGGTATCTGGATGCAAACAACTGCAAATAACTGAAGATATGAATTTCTCTGATGCTCTGTAGTTTTCTCTGAATAAGAAAACCTCTGTGGCAATAGATCAAGTGATATTGCACACTCTCTGAATTGCTTTCCACTGGAGATGGCTCGTTCCCCAAGGAATCGAACGCGAAACCCTAAAAGGCTCAGATCAATTGATCAGTTTCAAACTCAATAATCTCATAATGCACAATTACCAATGCAAAACCCTTTATCTTTCTCAAAAGTGCGATTTCCACCATAATAGGGTTTCATTAAAATATTCATGTTTTAATATTTTAATATTTCAATAGTCCTCAGCTGAATATTTTAAATTAAATCAAATGTCAAACTGGCCCCCTTTTAATGATGGCGCACCCCTCAAGGCAATCACTTAAGTTATAATTAAAAATTATAACTTTATATTATAAACGTTAAGTAATTAATATAATCAATACGATCAAATATTAATATCGCTTAACCCGATGATCTGATCCGTCTGATGCTGAACTCTGAAGTCGATGCGTACCATATGCTAAAATAGCAGCGGGTCCCACACACCTCGCCAGAACTAAAAATAGCAATTCTGCAAAACGCCCCCGAGCGTAACAAAGACAATCGATCAAACTTCCGAACAAGCTGAGCTAAATCCGGGGGACCCTATCCATCTTCCATCGCTTACTTAGGTCGTGGTGATAGGCCAACTCCCCCCGAGAGATGTCACCAGAAGGGGATGACAGTTTTTGCGAGAGGAGGAGATACATTGGTCTTGGCTGAGAGGAGAAGATACGTTGGTTATACTAAGAGGAGAAGATTAGTTAGTTTGAACTAAGAGGAGAGGAATATCTGAAGCATGAATCTCTTATAAAGAAATCAAAAGATTGGCATCTTCAGCGAGGGCTGAGTTGAGCTGGGAAATACTTTAGGCTGTGTCCTCACAACACTCACCTTCAGAAAATTCTGTTTCAGATTTCATAATCAGGCACGTACTGTTCTTTAATAATTTATGACTAGGAGTTACGTGCTTTCTGGTAGAAGAAAAGTCTAGGAGAATATAATGACAAGTGCTTGCAGTCTCTTGAAACAAATTCATACTTTTGAACCAAGATAAGTTCATGGAAACATTGCAGCTAGTGTAGTATTCTCTCAGAGTGAAGGAATGTTTCTTGCTCCAAGAAAGCCCATAGATATATTGCAGCATGAGCTTCGCTGGTTTGCAGCCATAACTGTTCTTATGGAATCTGCTGTACTGACATATCCGTTCTTGTTAAATCTGTTTTGCACATTATGCTTGATTGCAAGTTGCTTACTGGGTCTTTTTAGACGAAACTGTAGTTTATATTGTTTGCCAATATATATTTATCTAGCATGAAATGCCAAGAAAACCAGTAGGTTAGCACAAAGCTTACCTAAAACAATGATGTCATAGAAATATGACAAGAATCCAAAATACTTGAAAGAACTTGCAAATGTTTATCAATGAATGTAAAAGATTTTCAGTTACAGAAAAAGAATTGGTTGCTGCTTGTTACAGAAATGAATCCCTGGTTATGAATGCATTCTTAGTAACGTATTATGCATGCCATTTAGATGGATAGAATGTGTAAAGTGCAAGTAAACACCCAAGCTGGGTTGAAAAGATTTTTATTATGCCTTCTTGATTTAAAATCCTGTTATGTACTCTATAGGAGTGTAAGTTCTAAGCTGAGATTGTCAGCCCTAGAAGTTTGAAAGGTTTCTTGAAACCCTAGTTCTTGAATTATAGTCACACGTGGCAGGTAGCCAAGAAAAGTGTTTTGTTTGAAACCCTAGTTTCTTTATAAATAGTCACACGTGGCAGGTAGCTAAGAAGAGTGTGTCTTGTTTGATACCCTAATTTCTTGTTAAATGGTCACACGTGGCAGGTAGCCGAGGAGAGTGTCTTGTTGAAAAACCTTAACTAGGTTAAGAGAGTTTGCCATAGGACACGTGTCCTTGGTAAGAGTAAAGGGCGGAGAGAAAGTCTCTTGAAAGCCCTAGATTAGAAGAGTTTTCCAAGTCGAGCAGGGTGGGTGAGTCTATACAGTAGTACAAAACTATGGCCATAGTAGGTGCAAGTGCCACTGACTGCACCTTAGTACTCACAGAAACCCAGATACCTAACTTACCAGAGTTGCCAACTTCGTAGGAAGGAATCCTTACCGGTTTGGGTTCAGGGACGGGTGCAGGTACAAGAACCCGGTACGTGGGTACATGAATTTTTTTTAGGGGTTTGGGTACATGTGTGTGTATATATATACAAAAAATATATATATATATATACAGAATTGTAAAGCTAAATCATTTCATAGTATGTATGTGTGTTTAAAAATGAAATGTATGTGTGTTTAAAGGCCTCATATTGGGCTGTTTTAGGGTTAGGAGGAAAAAAAAAAATTTAAATTTTTTTAATAGTGTTTGGGCCCACTTTTTATGACTTGAGTCGTGGGTTCTCTTGGGTTCGCCCGGGTTCGTGCTGATTTCACCCGGGTTTGTGTTGGGTGCACACAGGGTGGGCGCGCCCAACACTGTGGGTTCGCACGGGTGCATGGGTGTGCGCACCCTTGTGAACCCACAATGTTGGGCGCGCACCCTGTGCGCACCCAGCACGTACCTACAAACGAACGCGAACCGGGTTCGGGGCCTACGAGTACAAACCCTGCAACATAGGCATTTACTAATATCCAAACAAAACATTTGAAAACGTGCACCGCATCTCTACACCAGGAGGAAGCGCTCGGCTAGAGGAGTTAGAGCCCCGAGAGAAAAACCATGCAAGTCTCAAGGTTAGCGATGGCGGATTGGCCGCTAGTGGTTTTTTGGTGGTGCTTTTTTGCTGTGTTTGGTGCTTTTTAACCGGTGCTTTTGGAAGTTGATGAGCATCGGAAGGAAAGTGCGCCCCACCTGGTGCAATGGCTCGGGGTTGTTCATGGTTGTGGGCGGTTCGTGGTGGTGGCTGTTTTTTGCTTGGCAATGCCTTGGGGTCGTGTCGATGTTCGAAGTTGACGATGGCATTTTCTTTTGGGCATCTAGTGTCAGCCATTGATGTGGGTGATAACTGTGTTTATCTATAGCTTTTTGGGGCTGAGTCTGGTCCTTTTTTGGTATTTTGGGGGGTCCAAGTTGTTAGATGGTCATATCTTTGCCCTTCTAGGGGCTGGGTTAATGGGGACCTAGAATTTTTCGCTAGGCATTATTTCTAGTGTATGTGGGTTGGTATGGAGATTGCCCTTGTTTTAATTGATTGTAATACTTTTTTATTATTCTAATAAATCAAATATAATATTACCGATCAAAAAAAAAATTAAAAATTAAAAAAATAAGAATGAATTGGTGCATTAATTTTATACAACTATTAGTATGACTAAACAGCTTGCCAAATATAATTTATTATATCAGATCATCCTAACTGGAACTGTTGAGCCCTTAAATGCAACACTACAAAAAATAAATCATAAGCTTTTTAAAGAAAAATGCATTTAAAAAAATGCAATGCGTGGAACTAACAGGTTACAAATTGGTTACAATAAAGGACTCTTACAATTTTGTAATCTTTTTTATCTTCTCATCTGTTGGAGCTGGTGGAACATAGGCAGCAGCATCAATTATTGCCTGCCATTACAAATACTTGCCTTATAAGAAGACTGGTGCTAAGTCATTTCAAGGTCAACCTTTGAGTACATTGATAATGCTGAGTTAGCAGCAATACATGGCAACAAGAGCAGCCTTATGTTTTGCTCAAAAAATAAATTCAATTTATATTATAAATACCATTATTTAAATATCTGTGTAATTATTAAAACAGAATATTCCAGGTCGGATCATTCAAGTAACATAATGATAATACCTGAAGTTTTCCCAGAGCATCGTTAATATTGTCCCTGTGATTTGACACTATTTTAGATCAGTCAATATTCTCAGTTAATTGCTGAAAATTCTTCAAAATATGAGCAATGACTATGTAAAGGACCTCAGAAGCTAAGAGCATATAATTACTTCTGGGACCGGGTTTTGGTGGACGAAATAACAATTTCTCCCTCACTATTGATTCGATTCTTTTCCTGTTTGACATTATTAGAAAACCAATTATTTCGTCCATGTGTTATAAAAACAAGAAAGATGAGACATTTAGACAGAAAGGCACAATTCTTTGATTTCAAATCAAACCATTCTTAAGAGAATACAGGAAGCTTGGTCCTGCATCCAGAAAGTTTAAGAAGAGACCATATGCAATATTTTTTCTCTGACTCGTAGAGGCAACCAACCAGCACCCATAACATTGAACCGCATATCCACCTTCGTGCTCACTAAAACATTTTAAGAAGTATGTAAGGTAGCCTCTAATATTTTAATTGTAGTATAATTAAAAAAATTAGAGCTAAGTGCAACCATCCAAACCATCCTGAGCGTTACAGAGTACTTGCCTTTGCTCAGTAGCAAAGATTGGAAATGTGAGTGTTACAGGTTGTTCATATATTTGTTTCAGTTTTGCATCTTGTAAACATTTAACAACTGTTAAGCTCAAAGGACAAAATTTAAGGCCTAATTTTCTAATTACAGCACAAATCTTATGAACAGAAGACATGTGCAATTTGAGACATCAAAGCTATCTCTTAGGGGACATGCAATTATATAAGCATGGCTAAATGCACAAGTGTTATCCAATGACATATCAGGATTATGTGATTCAGAACACCATGTAAACTAGCACACTTAAAATTACATTTCTGCATAATCTAACATGTTGCTACTGCTGGTAAGAAAATCTATATTCATAAACTATAGACAATTTGAGAGCAAAAGAACCATGGATTAAGTCACAAACTAAAGATGTCCATTTTAGTTCCACCTTGAAAAGATACAATACATATCATTTTACAAGATTTTCTTTTTTAAATCTTGAAATTGGAAATCAATCGTTAACCCAAACAGGCAGTTTGAAAGTGTAATTCCTTGAATTTAAATACAAACAGATGATGGATATTACAGGTTTCAGATGATTGCTTTTGCAGATTCTAATCTTGTGCATTTCTTGTGTATTCAGCAGGAAAATTAAATTTCAAAGGTATACCTTTATTAACATTTTGTCCACCAGCTCCTCCACTTCTTGCAAAACCCACTGTCACGTGTTCTGTATGATATACACAATGTAAAATATTTTAGCTTCCTAAGCATTGAGAATAATAAAAAAATATACACATACAACATGCTCAATGTAAAAGAGTAATAGATACACCACTGTTGACAAGATATTCTTCAACCGAAAGAAGTCAAGGATGGATGTTATGTTGTCTCAAACGAGAATATTGGGTCCGAAAGCAGATTGCTTAGACCCTAAAAACAGATGTGTGCAGAATACAATTAAGCTTCTACAAAGAACCCAAGACAATAATGTAGAAAGTGATAAGGAATTAAGATAAGAATCCAAGAGAAAACAAAGGTAAAATACAAGCACAGCAATCAAATTCACAAATAATTAGTCTTTGGTATATGCATATTAATTGCTAGCACTAGAAGCAGTACAACCATTTGAATAGTATTTAGTATTTACCACCCTCTCCTTTATGTCCGCTTGGGCCATATTTTTGGATAGAACAAGAGTTATTTCTGAGTTTTCATTTAAAGCATTCATCACCCAAGACTTCTCTTTAACTGCTGAACTAAAGTTTAGGTAAAAGGTGAAGACAAGGCTGGAGTACTTGCCTTTAACTTCTAAATTGCTACATTTGCTTTCTTGCTGAATTTCCTGAGGGTGTTAGCCTTAATTATATTTCTCTTGACATTCATGGCCACTTTGTATCATTTTCATACCATCAACTCCTGATCCAAATCTGATTTTTTGTGTGACAAACTGTCTCTTTAGCTTTCTAGAGTTCAACTTCCATTCCAAGGGTTATGACCTGCAAACATGTGTAACTAGGAGTATGTTGTGGCCTGATTTGTCTTTAGGTCCATCGTCTGTGGATCAGTTTAGGTGGGACAATGTTGTGTTATGTTATTTTTAGATTAGTAAAAGATTTGTTGTGTAATTAGATTATAAATTGAGAGAATCAGAAAATCCTAAGCTATGTATCTTTTGCCATTTGATATATATCTTTTACAAGGAGCAGTCATTTATGACCTCTTTCAGCAAGATTTGCAGGCATAAATCCATATGTGTGGAGATACCCTATCTTTGTATTTCAGCATTTTATTTCAAATTGTATTTTACATATGTCCCTCCTCTTTAAGAAGGCACCAGAATGCCCCTTGTTCAAGGCTTGCTTCTTTTGGGCTGCAACTTTTCTTCCATATGTGATATTTTTTCATTCCATTGTTTGACAATTTCTTCATTTCTGAATCATTTTCCTTCAAATTGTTCTGTATCCTTCCATCTTCAGTCTTCAACTGTCTTTCCAATCTTTCAACTAAGCCATTAAATGCATACTTTGCTCAACTACAAATTTATTATACAGATCATGTTGTCCCTTAAATGCCTCTCTGCTTCTCTTCATGTTCATTTTGGGTGTAACTGATCCATAATTGCTCATCTCAAGGCTCATACCATTCTTTAATTCAGATGTTTAATCAACTGCGCCCTTGATTGAATAAACAAGCTACTGGGATACAACATACATCTTGATGTCAGTGATGTTTGCTACATTTATATCAGTATGTCATCATCTACATCCTTGTGTCTGATTCCAATGTGCCCATCACTAAATGCAGACTACACTACTGAAGATCATATGTATTTACAATCATACTGATGCACATATCCATATATCAGAAAAACATGTGACTAGAGTTGCTCATGATGAAAATTACTAAGTATATGTTATAATCTTCTAAGTATATATTTCCTAGATAATACTTAGGGACAAAATTATTGGATTCATCAAATCAATGAAATATGTACAATAGTTTGGCATCCTTAGCAAGTGATAGAAGGGCTTAAATTTATAGGTTTACCCTAATATCCAATTCTTGTCCTATCTTCCAATTCAATTGGAGGTCATTACTCCTCTTTATCATAAATCCATGTTTGGTACTAAATTTATTTTCATATTTTGGGAAAGTACCTGATTTAGTAGATCATATCGATTTATCCCAAGTTTGAACGGTGAGAATGTTCCTAGGATTTGTGGGTTATGTGTAATGCCCCCATTTTGGCCATACGCTCTTCATTTGGATTTAGCCTACTTCCGAGAATCCGTAGGCTACTCAGATGTGCAAATTTAGGGTTTCCACTTTCAATAAGTTTTGCTTCCAACTCAGTTCAATTTTCTATTGGTTTTGATTTGAACTTACTATTTATAGCAATTGGCTATTTTTAGTAAGTCTAATTTTGGTAGTGGCATCATCAGCAATTCAACTCAAGGAATCTTGCTATCCATCAGTTTCAATATTGGCATTGGTTTTGGTCATAGTTGCAAAACTCGCCAAATGCAAAAACTCGCCAAGCCCGGAAAATATGGTACGGAAAAAACTCGGCAAAAGTTCGGAAAAAACTCGGCAAAAAACTCGGCAACTTAAAAAATTGCTTAAACTTCATTAAAATCACATTTTTTTTGCAAAATTCAATGATAAGATGCATCCAATGAGTCAATAAAATGAGAACATAGAAGAAACAAGCTGAGTCTAGTTATATTTGATTGATTTGAAAGAAAATTAGATACAAAATCGCATCCCCATGTGGAATGCTCAATACGCTGATAGTATACTAATAGTTTGAAACAAAATGAAAATAGCAAATTGTTTTTGTAAAACTGAAAGTAAATACAACATTAATATATTTCAGCTTTTACAAATTCACATCTTCCTCTTCCCATGTCTAGTATTTCTCAGTGTTCTCACTACGGGAGCGGCTGTAGTTGTAGGCATCTGCTGTGGCTCCTCAACCTCCATCCTGGATGCAGAGGCTACTACCGGTGGCTCTGGCACTGCCAATGACTCCTCCTCAGGATCATCCTCAATGTCATCCAATGAGAATGCAAATCCACCCTCGTCCTCCATTGCTTGTCGCTCAAAGTCATAAATCTCATTGTCAGAAAACAATGGAGGTTGCTCATCTTGCCCTATCCAATCATTGTATGGATCTATCTCATCCAAATCAATTGGATCATCTGATATCTCCTTAACTTGTTTTTTGCGCAGCCGAAGATTATATTGCACATACACAAGGTCATTCAGGCGTTTCTGAGCTAGTTTGTTCCTTTTCTTTGTGTGGATGGCCTCAAACAAGCTCCAATTGCGCTCACAATTGGAAGAGCTACAAGGCTGCGATAAGACACGGAGGGCAAATTGCTGGAGATGTGGGGTATTTCCACCCCAATTTGACCACCAAACATCTACAAAAAACAAATTAAGAGTTAGAAGAGAACCTAGAAACTTAGAAAGGAAAGTCAAAACTCAAAAGTTGAAATTTGAAAACATATTTTATCAAATTATCAATATTTGTAACTTGTAAATTTCAAAATTTATACCTGGTGGTTGATTGTGTATTGCTCTCTTTGCTAGCTCTAAAGAGAAGAGTTCACCCCTTTTTTCTCTATAACTTTGGATTTCATTAACAACAAGGTCTCCTGCATCAAGGTTAGGTGACATTCTCTGAATGCACTTCATGAGTCCCTCCATAACCTCTCCAGTAGGATCTGAGTAGGTGCTTGAATGGAAGAAATGAGGGTTCAAGAAGTAGCCTGCTGCATGGAGGGGTTGGTGGAGTTGATGGTTCCACCTCCTGTCAATAATCTCCCAAATGGGATCAAATTTGAGGCTGTCCCCTTTATAATAATTTTTTATAGCCTCCTTGGCCCTATCCATGGCCTCATAAAGATATCCCATTGGGATTTTATCCCCATCCACCAAGCGGAGCACTCTAACCAAGGGCTCTGAAAGCTACAAATTACAATATAAAAATGCAAAAAGATTAGAGTTTCAAATTTACAATGAAAGACATCAAAAAATTTATTCAATTTGAATTCAAATTCAAAGTTTTGAAATTGAAGTTACCTTCACAATCTCTGCAGCCTTTTTTGCAAATTCAGCATCAAACACAATTCTTGACACGTTATCTCCATCCGGCTTCTTTGAATAGGTTGAGTCATCCCATGATTTACTCACAAACATTTGTTTTAAAGCCGTCAAAGAACCAAGAATGCTTTGCAACGTTAAGAAGATCGTTGCAAACCTTGTGACACCTGGCCTCACCAATTCTTTCCCATGGGTGTGCTCCCTCATCAAGCGAAGAACCCAAGGGTGATTGTAGATATATTTAGTGATTCTCCTCGCGTCCTCTACAATTGGTGTGACCCAATCTAGTTTTCCTATGTCCTCCAAAAGAAGGTCAAGGACATGAGCTGCACATGGTGTCCAAAAAATTGAGGGGTGTTTATCTTGGAGAAGTCTTCCTGCTGCCACATATGCTGCTGCATTATCAGTTATGATTTGCACAACATTTGCAATCCCCACCTCCATGCAAACTCCCTCCAACATCTTAGCCAAATTTTCTGCACTTTTTACAATGTGGGAGGCATCAACTGATTTTAAAAACACCACCTCTTCTTTGCATGCAACCAAAAAATTAATGATGGTACGGTTTTTTCCATCCGTCCACCCATCAGAAAGAATAGAGCAGCCATATTTTTGCCATTTTTCTTTTTGCTCCTCTACTGCTGCCCTTGCCCTTTCAGTTGCATTAGTAAGCAACCTACAAGTACAAAGTGAAATTAAGTACACAATTTTAATTTGTAAACAAAAAAATAGCTTAAATTCATTATAAATTAAACTTAAAAAACATAAATTAAATAACATAAACTAACCTCCCACTCAAGTCCGTGCGAGAAGGCGCCTTGTAGCCTTTTCCTGCAACTGTCAATGCGGTGACCAAATTGTGCCAGTAAGGAGAACTCGCCACATTGAAAGCAATATTGTTAAAATACCAAAAATCTGCACAAGCAATGTCTGCTTGCTCATGCACCTCCCTATTCCATCCAGTCGCCTCTAAGGAAGGTTGTGCACCAGTTGTGTTTCTAGGCACAAAAAAACTATCCAACCGTGTCGGTGTAGGTCCTGTAGCTACCCTTGCCCCTGGTGCTCTACTAGAGGAAGATGAAGGGATGGAGGTTGAGGTGCCAATGGGTTGCCTTGACCTTCGCACACGTGGGCCACGAAGAGAGCCCACTATCTCCTGAATCTCCTGAGTAACATCATAATCATCATCTGACTCAACTGGAACACCTTGAGAAGAGGCAATGGTTGCTTGCATTGCTGCTCTTGCCATCTCTCTTTTCATTTTTTTTTCTTCTGCAGCTGAAAGTATGGCATTCATTTGTCTTTTTATTTCCTCTGTTGTATGAGGACATTCCTTAGCATCACGTTGAGGGATGCCTGCAAGGTGGTACTTGAGGCGATTGATGCCCCCACGATATACTTTTTTACATGGAATGCAATATACTGTGCCAGGTATGGGTCCTAGATAAGCATACTTCCAAGCAGGATCTCTAGCTCCTGGAGGACGTTTACCTACAAAGTCCGCAGGCACGGATGGGGCAGAGCCTGAGGCAGAAGTGGGTTCAGAAGCCATTATCAATTAATTATTAACCTACACAAAGTGAAAGTCATAGCACAACTTGTTAGTTTTTGATAGAAAATTTAAAAACAAACTAAATTAGATTAAATCAAGAGAGATTACTTTAAGTTTAAATTACTAAAAATCTATCACTAGATTCTAAATCTAAACATTTTCATAACAAAAAAATTGGATTTAAAAATAAAAAATAAAAACTAGGGTTTCAAAAAAATGTGAAAAAATGTAAAAAATATGAAAATGACTTCAAACTAGTAAAAAATTAAGCTAATCTAAGATTGTAAGCATGTTATTCAACAAAAAAGAGGATTCAATCATTCAAAACAAAAAAAAAATAACTAGGGTTTAAAGAAAATTTAAAAAAAATGAAAAAATCAGCAAAATATGTTAAAAAATCAGAAAAAATCATTAAAAAATCTTGTTTTGATGAATCTAAATCTTGTTTTGATGAATCTAAATGCATTTAAATCATTTTCACACTACAATCAAATGATTTTTAAACATAGAACCAACAAGAATGAAGAATTTTTTAAAAAAGAAGAAAGAACAAGAAAAATGAGAAACCCTACCTGGAAATCCAATTTGCCTTCTAAATTCGATGTAAATGCCCTTCAAATCTTGTCTTTTGGATGCAAAATCACTGCAAATGAGTGCACAATGCCTTGGAGAGGTTTTTTGCTGAGTGTGAGAAGAGAGTGAATGAAAAAAGACAACTTAAAATTGCTTTTTAGCGGCTGCTTGGGCGTTCTAACTGTCGCGCGGGTTTTTCTGAAAAACTCGCCGTACTTTCTGGAAAAACTCGCCAAAAGTACGGCGAGTTTTTCCAGAAAGTACGGGCGAGTTTTCTGGCGTACAAGTGCCTGAAAAACTCGCCCCCTGGAAAAACTCGCCGGGTTTTGTGCGAGTCTTGCAACTATGGTTTTGGTTATCTCCATGGACTGAGTTTTTATACTTAGTCAATTTCATGTTTTTCAGTTGTACCCCACGCCTAGCCTTAATAACTTCATGTTGTTTTAAAGAGGGGTCATTAAGGGGTCATCTTGAGCATTTAATGATTTAAATAAATGCTTTATTAATGCGTTATTAAGTTGGACGCCTAAAGGAGGTTGAATAAAGTTTTTATTATTTCAAAAACTAAAAGGATTAAAGGTGGCGTCCCTCTTGGAAGTTGAAGTGATTTGACTTCTTGGAATTTGAAGTGTTTCATTTGCCAATTGAAACTTATATATTGCTGCCGTTTGAAGAGCTGATTATCTTTGGAAAATATTGTAAAGTTATGCTGCTGAATTGATTTCAGAACCCGGCTAAGGGGGAGCTTAGTATTTTACACCATTCTTCGGGCCTGAAACTATGGTTCCCTAGATGGTCAATTGGGAGTGTGCTTCATTAAGAAGTGCACATTGAGCTTCAACGTTGGTGAATTTGGTGATAATTTCCAGATTTGAGCTTGCTGGTTTTGTATTGCTGAAGATGTTTTTAATTGCAACTCATAGAGGGAATTTAATTTCATTATGGGTATTTGATTATTCAATGTCTTTGCTCTTGGCGCCCCTAATTGTGCATTTGCAGATTTTATCATTGAAAGATTGATTTTTAAAGCAAGGTCGACTTCTTCCTAGGGCCGTACCTTGTACTTGGTGCTTGGATTTCGTGCTGGGCCATTTTGGTGTTATTTGTGCTTGGATAGTGGCTGCTTCTTGGTCACCCAGTTTTGGAATTGATGTAATTTCAATTTCATTGGATTTTGGAGGAATTTGGTAAGAGTTTTGTGCATTCTTGGGTGTTGATTAGTTGTTGGTTTGATAAATTACAGTTGCTGGTTTTATATCAGAACAGTGTTGGGTTGGATTAGAGGTGATTTGAATAAGATTTGAGCATTATAGGGAGATCATGGTTGCTGGTCTGTATTTTAGTGAGTTCGTATTTTATTTCAGACTTAGTTTTTTCCTTGTGATGCAATATTTCTTGGGCAACTATGCTGCTAGTGCTCATGTGCAGTCCATTTGAAGAAGGCAGAAGCTTTGGAGTGAAGATATGAGCAGTTAATTGATGGCTAATTGCTGGTAAGAAATCTCAGTTTGTTGGTTTATATCAGATTCATCAGTAACCAGATTTTGGGTTGTTCTTCAGTAGTTGAAAAGATTTGAAGTTGAGAAATTATCTTTCATCATTTGGCATTGTTTATACAGCAATAAAACTTTGTAATTTGCAGAACATTTGCATTGTAAGGCTGAGAATAGTAGTACTATTTTAGTCATTTATACTTCTGCATTTACTTGTGTTTTCAATTCAAACATTGTAACCCCTGGATGTTTTATCGCCAGTGTGGAGGAAAATACATTTTGTAACTTCAATTCACACCCCACTATTTAAGTGACGAATCCCCACTGTTGAGTGGATGCCCGCCGCAGTGGATGAATTAGTTTGTTTTGTAATTTCTTCTCCCCACTGTATTAGTGGAAGTGTGGAAAATTTTCATGGCTGGTTCACCGCCTAAGTTCTTTCAGTTTTGTAATAAGTACTCCGCCATATGTTAGCACCTCGCCTTTAAAAGGATCTTGTGTGCACATTCTTGGCGTTGAGTTATATCTTTTACCTTTCAGTTGTAATCAATTTCAGTATTGAGTTATTTAGATCCTAGGGATCCTTTGACCATATGCCCACCCCTCTTCCTTCGGTGGTTTTAGGGCGCATTCTTGGTTAGAGTTACTATTCCGCATTGTTTTGGTTTTGGAGCTAACCT
Source organism: Sequoia sempervirens (assembly GCA_007258455.2). Taxonomy (NCBI): domain Eukaryota; kingdom Viridiplantae; phylum Streptophyta; class Pinopsida; order Cupressales; family Cupressaceae; genus Sequoia; species Sequoia sempervirens. Next base: position 294,379 of record VDFB02262983.1, read on the forward strand.
TAATGGGTGCGTGTTGCATTGCAATTGATACTGAAAATCAAGGAAAAAAATTAAGGGGTATATTTCAGTGGTATCAAAGCAGAAGATCCTGCTATCTTGTGATCAGAGCTTCATGTTTAGGCAGTTGAGTGACAGAGATCTCCGATACTACACCGAAAGTCAAAATAGATTCTAGTTCAGCTCCTTATCTAGAAGTTGGCAGTTAGGCATGGCTAATGAAGAAAAGATGAAAGTAGCAGAGGCATTGTATATGGCTAGAAAGAGACTCGACAAAGAATTTAAGTCAAAAGAAAATGAAGAGAACATTCTTCATTTGTTAGAACAATGTTTGAGACAAGTGAAGCTTTCTTCATTTGTTAGAACAATGTTTGAGACAAGTGAAGCCATCACCTTCAGAGAAAATGGAGTTGGCACTAGCTCCTAGAGTGAATTCTTTGAATCATCCCTATTGGTTGGGGCATCCTAATGAAGAAACCAAGCTATTGATTCTTCTTATTTCATGGAGATAATAAGAATTGTAAATCCCCATTTGCCCTATCATGATAAAACTATGAAGATCATATTAAATATGATAGTGGATAGTTTTCAAGATTTGGATGAAATTGGTAGTAGTTTGTTTTCAAGAAGAGCAGTTGTTTTAAAGACATTTTTTGAAGTTAGTGCTTGCATCTTATTGATAGAATTGGGGATGGAGAATCAGATTTTTCACTTGTTTAATTATCTTTTCACTTCGACTTGGAGTGAGCAAGAAGGGAGTATGCTTGCAACTGTCATGAATGTTCTAATCTCTACAATTAAAGAAGCTGATAGTCTTCCTGAAAGTGTCCAAACTCTTCTCTTGGATGCTTATAAACGTGAAGAGCAGATTTCTCCCACTACTGATTTGTTAGTTAAAGAAATTTTCAGTCAATGTGAAGATAAGTTGAAACCATTCATAAAGAAGACTGTTGAAAATGAAGAGGAGATTTCTGAGGCTGAAGAGGAGGATGAAAGTTGGAATCCCTTTGAATTCATAGCAACAATTCAAGGGGTATCTACGGATTTGCACTCATCCAAGCATTCTATAGAAGAATGTAATGTGACAGTAGAAGCTTTGAAGACTAGTGAGGCACTCTTGTTTTCTACAGAGGAAAACAATGAGTTGATTTGTGTTAAGAATCCTCAAGTTGAAGATTCAAAGAAAGAACTTGTGGAAACAAAAGTTGAAACGGAGATGCTTAAAGAGGCCATAAGTGCAGATCCAAATAAAGGAGAAGTTCGGTTAGTTGAAGATATGTGTTCAATCAGCAATTTGCTTCTTCAAAATTCCAAAGAATGCTGGTTTGAAAGTCAAGTCAAGGAGGAGAAGAAGAAAGAGGAAGCTAGAGTCTCTTCCTACTTCAAAGTTGATTTGATCAATTCTTTTGAATCATGTGTAGAAGACAACATGGAAGGTGAAGCTTCTAGTAGTTATAAAGCAGATTTCTCTTCACCTAAAATCAAGCTAAGGAATTGGAAGGCACTATGGATGGTATGATGAATATGTTCATCACATGCGAGACAAATTGAAGAGTACAGCTCAAACAATCTTTGAAATCTTTATCCATCAACGTTGTTCTACACCTTCTGAGGCCACATATAATGATTGCAGCTCAAGTTCACACATTGCTGATAATGGTATTCAAGTTTTGTCAAAACTTGATAGAATTCATAGGCAAGTAGAACATTTGATTCATGATGTGCCTAGGGGAGAAGTTGTATGTTGCATTTCTATTGATGACATGAAGTCCATTAAATTTGCCTTGGAGGAAATTAAATCTAGTCTTTTGCACATTATTCGCGACAAAGACATAGTGGCCAATATTGCTGACAAGGCATTGGAGTGGAATGAACTTACCAAAGCGAAGTTGCAAGAAGTGCATGAGACTCTAATTGAAGCAAAGAATCAGATTTTTCCTGTTCAGTATTCATGGGAGCAAGACAACAAAAGAAGAGCAGACGAGCTTCAAGTAATTCTTAATGAGCTTGATCTCATACAAGAAACATATGATTTGGAATGCTACCCTGAGAGACCAAAGCATTCAAATTCTCAAGTTTTTCAAGCTTTTGACAATCTCTTGTATGAAGAAGGTGTTAGTAAGGTTTATGTAAATCGTCTTTTTGAAAATGATGAAGAAATTGCTTTAGAGATTACTGAAGGAGGAAATTTGAGTTTGTCTTTCAGCATTGGAGAGTTGATACGTGAGTTGCATGAAGTTGAATCTGATCCTAGTGCAACCATTCAACAAGAAATGGTAACTCATGGATCACAAAGAAATGAAGACATTCTTATTGTTCATCAACAAAGAGATGACTGGCATGTTGATGAAGGTTTTATTCGTTATTTGATGAGGATGCTTGTGAGGCTCTTGTCAAATTTTAGTACATCTTCATCTTCACTTAGAGTGATTGATTTTAGAATTGTATTTGATGAAGGATTCATGGAATCTCTCCGGCAAGTCATATCACAAGATTCTGGATTCGATCTCTTCAATGAACAAAGGTTGGTTGAATACTTCTTGGAGTTTCAAGAAGTGGCAATTTAGATGGAACGAGCAAATCAAAGGATTCGTGTGAGAGCAGTTCTCCATTTGAGAAGTGGTTCTTCATGGCTGTTAGTTTGGGATCCTGGCATTACTTGGCAAGAAGGTAATATTGTTAATCTTATGGGGGATAAACCAACATATAATATTCAGAATGTGGTTGTGACCATTTGCTTGTTAGAATAATTATTCTATATTGTATTAATGGTCAATACTACTGTTGCTATAGTAGTTTGTAGGTGAGTAGACATTTTAAATGTCTACAGTGATCTACCTCCTCTATATATTGTAATCATCTCCTTCAGTTAATTCAAGCAATTTCTTAGCCCAAAATTGTTTCATGGTATTAGAGCCATACTGAGCTCGTCTCCCTCATGGGAGGGCTCAGGATTCTGAGAAGGCTCTTTGTTTCTGGGCATTTTTTAATAAGTATGTAATTCATGAAAAAAAAAAAAAATCGTGTGAGACTTCTGTGAAATTTGTGTGGCTCCTGAGAAAAATCGAGGGTTTTTATAGTCTGCAATTTTCGTGGGTTTTTTAACCTGTAATTCAAAAAACTGATTTTCGCGACTGTTTCGAGGGCATTTTTTTCTAAAAATTCGTATGGAGACTTTCAAATTTTGGGCCACGATTTCTCTTGCCTTTGGATCGCGATTTCTTCAAATCGCTGGGCGTCGGATTTTTCTGAGAAAAACGTGAGTCTCTTCTTGTGTTTGAATCGCACGGCTTCTTCCTCTGTTATTGGGCGCGATTTGAAGGGACTGTGGTCGCGTTGTTTTTCTGGTTCTTCCTGCATGTATTTGTCACTTCTGAAAAACGCGATTTTTCTTCACGTTTTCTGCTCACGTTTTTTTGCGGGCGACCTACGATTTTCAGCCTCTTTTTGGACGCGATTTTTGGTTCCTTTCTCTTCGAATCTAAGCCTCAAGAGGTCACCTCAGTCTGCAAGCACGTCGCCTAGGGTTTGGCAACTATTTGCCAAATTTTCGTGCAGATTCTAACTCATTTTCTGCAATTTTTTTCTAGTCTTTCATGGCGAACTAGGGTTTTCTGAAACTCGACTAGTGTTTTAAACCCTTAGATCAAGTCGAAAAATTATTTTGTTTGTAGATTCCTTCTAGGTTTTTCGAGATCTCAACTGGGTCAATCTTCAAATTTTATGGGTACCTCATTTTCTATGCCTCGAAATTTGTGCCTCAATTTAAAGTCGAAAAAAATTTCTGACTGCAGATTCCTTCTGGGTTTTCCGAGATCTCAAATGGGTTGTTGTCCGATTATTCTGGGTGCTTCGTTTTCTGTGCCTTGATTTCTATGCAGATCTGTTCTTGCGGCTAGGGTTCCAAACCCTCTGTTTTTCAGCCGACAATCGATGGCTACCTGTTTTTGGGCTTCTATAATTCGCAGTGTTGTTTGGGATTTCTTTGGTGGGTTTTTTAAATATTTTTTCCCTTATTAAAAAAAAAATATGCTTTACAGGTTTTCATAATTTTTTCCCTTAAAAAATTCCTGAAGGGTTTATAATTTTCTCCTCAAAAATTAAGGGTCAGTTCCTATTTACCCTAGTCAGGGTTTCTGTTGTATGGGAGGGCTCTCTGATCTCTGGTTTTTACCGTTTTTTTCGAAAAAACGATGATTTGTAATCTTGGGTTTGGCGATTTTTTCCTCAAAAATCGTGGTTTGTTGTAGTCCGTTTTGGTCGCACCTCGAGTTGCTAGGGCGAACATCTACACAACTAGCTTCTTGCAGTCTGTTCTCGGGCATTGTGCTCATCTACAAAAGTTTTGACAGTTTGCCGATTTATCCTCAAATCATGGCAGCTGTTCTCGGTGTGTCTCTGGTTTCAAGGAAGGACAGCTCTGTTACCCAACGTCAGGTTGGACATCTTGTGATGACTTTTGGTCAACAGTTCTGCAGATTTTGGGAGGGTTCATGGCAAACTACTCTCATGTGGCAGAGTCAGTGGCAGACTTTTGTCTCTTGTTGCAGAGCTTTCTAAAGAAGGGGCAACCTTCTTTGTTTTATTCTGAATGGTTTTTGGTCATCAACATTCTGCAGATCCAGGGAGGGTCTTAGTAGCAGCAGAGTGTTCTGAAGAATTTGTGATCAAACGACCTGCAGATTGTTTTCTATAGGCTAGTTAGACGATTGACCATTAAGGGAGGGTGTTAGAATAATTATTCTATATTGTATTAATGGTCAATACTACTGTTGCTACAGTAGTTTGTAGGTGAGGTAGTTAGACATTTTAAATGTCTACAGTGATCTACCTCCTCTATATATTGTTATCATCTCCTTCAATTAATTCAAGCAATTTCTTAGCCCAAAATTGTTTCATTGCTTATGTGTTGGGAAATGTCTTCAATTGAAAATCAATATTTGGGATCTCAAGTATTTTCTTGTGAAAAATGGAATGCATAAAAAGAAGGTTGGATGGAGAGATAAGTGTCAAAAATTATGTTTTATGTTTGTTGCTTCCTTCTTTCTATGTCATTGGTTCTTTAATTTTGATCATAAACTGGTGTTCTAGGAAGGAAATATGTTGGTTTGTGGTGGCATGGGGTCTCTTGCTAAAGGTGCCACTAGCTTGGTTCATGAGCAATTATGCTCATTTTGATGAAAAATTCTTGTGTTGCAACTGTTGCTTGTCTTCTTGGATGCTGATTTTCCAAAAAATCAGACCTCAAGATGATTATTTCAGACCTGCTAGGAAGCTGGTTACTTCATTTCCAGGCCTCTCCATTTCCTATTTGGACTGAATTTCTGCTTCAAATGAGCAAGGGAATGATTCAGTATGGTCAAAGTTCAGGTACGGGTTGTTCATTGATGGTTGACAGTGGATTTTTTGGTACCAACTTATACATTACTTTCTGGGACAGCGAGTTATTAGCTGATTTGATTTGTCAAATTGAGGCTCTTGAAGTGAAATCTATAAAGATTTCTTGGAAATTTTCCAATCATTGTATATCCTTTTGGATTGAGATGGAGTATGGAGCTTGGTTCTTTGTTTGGCAATGGTTTGGTGACTTGTTTAAGAGCAATTTTGTTGCTGATCAGAATTTTGACAGCAAGGTTTGGAGGTCCTACAGACTGATATGGGACCCAGGCACTGACATTTCTGGTGCATTGTCTTTTGTGGATCATGACACGTTGGTCCACTTTGAGTATTCAATTGTATTAATCAGAGTAGCGCAACAAATTAGAGGAACAGTGTTACTAAGGAAGATTTGGAATCCTAGTATCACTTGGGTTTTCTATTCAACAGTTGAAGATGATGAAGCCAATAATGGTCTTCTAGAATTTATTCCCATGATGTTCCAGTTTAATTTTAATCTGGTGATTTCTTTTGTTGGCATCCAGCAGTGCAGTGCTTACATCAGTAGGTGCTATCTTTCTCTGAGGTTGATTTGGAACCCAGGGATCATATCCAGTTTCAGTTTGGTTCAGCATGGTGTTTTCAGGATGGCATTGGAATTGCTTGAGTACAAGCAATTTTGGGAAGGGCAGACTGTAATGTCCCCATTTTCGCCATATGCTCTTCATTTGGATTTAGCCTATTTCCGAGAATTTGTAGGCTACTCAGATGTGCAAATTTAGGGTTTCCACTTTCAATAAGTCTTGCTTCCAACTCAGTTTAGTTTTTTGTTGGTTTTGATGTGAACTTACTATTTATAGTAGTTGGCTATTTTTAGTAAGTCTAATTTTGGCAGTGGCATCATCAGCAGTTCAGCTCAAGTCATCTTGCTATTCATCAGTTTCAGTATTGGCATTGGTTTTGGTTATCTCCATGAACTGAGTTTTTATACTTAGTCAATTTCATGTTTTTCAGTTGTACCCCACGCCTAGGCTTAATAACTTCATGTTGTTTTAAAGAGGGGTCATTAAGGGGTCATCTTGAGCATTTAATGATTTAAATAAATGCTTTATTATTGTATTATTAAGTTGGACGCCTAAAGGAGGTTGAATAAAGTTTTATTATTTCAAAAACTAAAAGGCTTAAAAGTGGCGTCCCTCTTGGAAGTTGAAGTGATTCGACTTCTTGGAATTTGAAGTGTTTCATTTGCCAATTGAAACTTATATATTGTTGTTGTTTGAAAAGCTCTTTTTGGAAAATATTGTAAAGTTATGCTGCTAAATTGATTTCAGCACCCGGCTAAGGGGGAGCTTAGTATTTTACACTATTCTTCGGGCCTGAATCTATGGTTCCCTAGATGGTCAATTGGGAGTGTGCTTCATTAAGAAGTGCACATTGAGCTTCAACGTTGGTGAATTTGGTGATAATTTTCAGATTTGAACTTGCTGGTTTTGTATTGGTGAAGATGTTTTTAATTACAGCTCATAGAGGGAATTTAATTTCATTATGGGTATTTGATTATTCAATGTCTTTGCTCTTGGCACCCCTAATTGTGCATTTGCAGATTTTATCATTGAAAAATTGATTTTTAAAGCAAGGTCGACTTCTTCCTAGGGCCGTACCTTGTACTTGGTGCTTGGATTTCGTGTTGGGCCATTTTGGTGATATTTGTGCTTGGATAGTGGTTGCTTCTTGGTCGCCCAGTTTTGGAATTGATGTAATTTCAGTTTCATTGGATTTTGGAGGAGTTTGGTAAGAGTTTTGTGCATTCTTGGGTGTTGATTAGTTGTTGGTTTTATATCAGATTTATATCAAAACAATGTTGGGTTGGATTAGAGATGATTTGAATGAGATCATGGTTGCTGGTCTGTATTTTAGTGAGTTGGTATTTTATTTCAGACTTAGTTCTTTCCTTGTGATGCAATATTTCTTGGGCAACTATGCTGCTAGTGCTCATGTGCAATCCATTTGAAGAAGGCGGAAGCTTTGGGGTGAAGATATGAGCAGTTAATTGATGGCTAATTGCTGGTAAGAAATCTCAGTTTGCTGGTTTATATCAGATTCATCAGTAAACAGATTTTGGGTTGTTCTTCAGTAATTGAAAAGATTTGAAGTTGAGAAATTATCTTTCATCATTTGGCATTGTTTATACAACAATAAAACTTTGTAATTTGCAGAACATTTGCATTGTAAGGCTGAGAATAGTAGTACTATTTCAGTCATTTATACTTCTACATTTATTTGTGTTTTAAAGTCAAACATTGTAACCCCTAGATGGTTTACCGCCAATGTGGAGGAAAAGACATTTTGTGACTTCAATTCACACCCACTATTTAAGTGGCGAATCCCCACTATTGAGTGGATGCCCGCCGCAGTGGATGAATTAATTTGTATTGTAATTTCTTCTCCCCACTGTATTAGTGGAAGTGTGGAAAACTTTCATAGCTGGTTCACCGCCTAGCTCCATTCAATTGTAATTTCATTTCAGTTATTGCTTAGTTTTCTCCGCCATATGACAACACCTCTCCTTCCTTGGGATTGAGTGTGCATTCTTGGCGTTGGGACCTTTAAAATTTGGATTTCAATTTTGGAGCTAACACTAATTCATTTGGCGTAGTGTTGATTGTTTGTGAAATTCTTGGAAAAAATTGAAGGGGCATATTTCATTATGGGCCCACGAAGTAACTTAGCATAAGCTTATGTAATAATTTTGATGTAACTTGATTTGTATCAAATTTATCTAAGGTACCTAATATTGAAGTCCTTTCAATCCTGAATGTGGAGTTACTTTGATCAAGGATAGGGCTTGAGAGAAGAAGACCCTTGGATAGATTTATTCCTATATATCCATTTCTTGTAGGAGTCACCAACCTTCGCAATTGAGTCACCGCCCTTCATTATAAGAGTCATGTAGTCTTTCCTATTAGAAGGGTCACAACTTTCGCCTTTGAAGAGTCACAACATTTCATATTAGGAGTCACAACCTTCCTCATATCATCACTATTCATGAGGACCTAAATTAATTTATTTGCAACATTGCTTAAGGTTCTATTCTTAATTGAATTCTTCAATAATGTTATGGATGTCTTTCTGAAATGCTCTCCCTTTTATATCACAAGTTTTGAGGGAGTCACATCTTTCACTTCAGTAGTCACAACTCATTCATTCAATGTTAGATAAGTTAATTTGTTAGTGTGAATGTCATGCCCCGTCATGAGAATATACCTCCCACAAAAAATAAGGCCGACTCATGAAGACATTACACCAAAACAAAGGGATTTAAATATAAATCAAAGTGACCTACTCCCTAGAAAGGCCGGCCTTCTAAATAGAGCCGACCACCTTATGGTTGGACAAATGCATTAAAAGATTTAATGATTTAGCTTGGCTGAGCTCCCTCAATTGAAGCACATAGTACGCATATAAATAAGATAGAAGAGTGTTAGTAAGGAGCGATTAGGAGATATTACAAATAACACGATCTGCTTAAATATCCGATATAACAGCGATTAAAGTTGAGGCAATAACTAATAAATAACAAATACTTAAAATGCAACGATCAAGGAAATCAAAGAGTCGTGCCTTTCCAAGAGGTACCCCCTTGCTAAGAGTGCATCGTTTCACTTAGACAAGGAGATATATAAGGAAAAAAACAAACCATTTGGAGGATATCAAGGAAGGGGTAAACACAGAAATATAAGCAGTGAATAAGGGAGAACAGGAGGATTATGTCCTAAGCATAGCAACAGAAATGTTTTTGATAAAATAAGCAGGGTAAGGGCCCTAATCCCATACAAAAAGGGGCAAAACTGTCCAGTGCAGCAGCAACCAAACAAGAACAACAAAACAGAGGAGATAGCAAAATAGAAAACAGCACTACATCTCCTCACCAAAACTACCGAGGAGCAAGTATCAACCAATTCCAACAGCATCAAAACAAATAACCCTATCCAAGTACGAGTAAAGTTTTAACCAGATCATACTATCATCAACCCAAAGATTATAATAAGGCAGGCATAACCTGTCGTAGGTTCCTAGCAAGTAAATAACCTTCAAACCAGAGATTAAAAGTATGTAAACACAATTTGGGCTTACCAAGCCATTATCAAAGATAAACATTACAATAGAGCCAAACCACCAATTGACCAAAGACATTAAAAGAGCAAAAACGAAACACAGAACAGAGGATTAGGCTTCCTCTATAAGGTTCCAAGCTTCTTCAGGTCTTCCACCGTTTCCTCAAGGCTGTCCTTGGTATCCATCTCCCCGGACCAATGTTAATATGATATACTCAGATTTAATATGTGGGAAGAAGACGTGGGTTCAAGGAGACCTAACAGAGATATAGGAACAACAATGAAGACATAGAAATAAATAAAAGGTCTGGTAAATCAATGAGGGTGGTAAGCTAAATATAATTACACACACACACACACACACACACACACACACACACACACACATATATATATATACGATTATGCAATAATGATGCTTGCAGCAATTATTGAGCCTTACAAGTAATTATGGTGCTTTAATATGAGTATGAATAATAGATTCTTATTTGTTTGATTTACACTAACAATATCGTTTGAGTATTAAGAAAATAAAGACCATGGAACAAAAGAGGAATCAATCCAGTACATCAAAGCAAATTGTTGTTATATATATTCGGATGTATTTTCTGCCAATTATTGTTTACACATATATGCATATGGCTTATAAGATAATAAGAATAATTAGTGTATAATTTCCTATGCTAGAATTAGAAATATACTTGACTGATTGAAATCCACCTTGTGGGAAGGACTTGGGCTGGAGTAGATAAGCAAGGCTAATAAGTAAGCCATCCTAGAGTTGTCTGTAATGACTTCTAGGACCAGAGGGCACTTACCTAGAGAGTCGAGTAAACCACTTACGACCTCCACTCAATCCCACAAGATGGCAAGTGTCTTTAGGGGGTTGATACATTGATGGGGAAAGCAGATACAAGCTGCCAAGGGAGAGGGTTGTGGTATACACCCTCTTAGGCTTGGAATGGAAATGGCTTCAAGCGGACCTATCATGTCCCTTCTCCCAAAATCCTAATATGTTTACATTGTTGATAATCTATGGATGTGATGTAATTGTCCAACTCTCATAACATATATATATATATTTGCATATATTGTTCATGTGGTGTTTGTAGGATTCAAACCCAAGATTGCATTATTAAAGAGATATTTTAATTGGTAAGACGAATCCTAACCCTAGTTGCTGCAATTGGTGTTCAGTAGGCAAATTCTATGGCAAATCAAGAGAGGGGCATTACAGTGAAGCATTTTGACATACAAAGTATTTTAACATTTTCATAAAGTAATCATATGGAGTAATCTTGTTGAAGACATATCGGCATGAAGCAAACACATAGATATACTCAGTACACAAAGTATAAATATAAATACACGTAAGACATTAAGCCTAAAGCATACATAATACATGAAGTATACACATGAAGCATGAAGCATACACGTAATACATGTAAGTTGCAAAGTATACACTTGAATACATGTAAGTCTCATGGATACACGTCAGTAACAAAGTATGCACACGAATACATGTAAGTCGCATGAATACATGTAAGTCATGAAGTATACATATGAGTACACGTAAGTATATACTTGAATATATGTAAGTCACAAAGTACACTCATGGATACACGTAAGTCATAAAGTATTTGCATAAATACACGTAAGTCATGAAGTATACATACGAATACACATAAGTCACAAAGTATTTACATGAATACGTAAGTCACAAAGTATACACATGGAAGGCACACGCATATAGAAATGCATTATTGGCCTACTTAAAGAGGAAGTTGAATGGTTAATTCTAATTGAATGGCGGTTAAAGTAGGTATGTCTCGCAAGCTGGCAAGAACATGCTCTGATACCAATCATAATGACCCCTAATTGGGAATGCCCTAAACTTGCCCTAATTTCTCAATTTCCAAATAAACAAATGGGTTAGAGAATGCCTTTCACCTGATTAAAACCCTGCAAACATAATAGAAACCATTTCCCACAATAATACTAAATAGTAGATTATCATAATTAAACATCAGTAAATTCATGACAAAATTATTAATTCAATCATAAAGCATTTTAATATCTTTGGAAGGCTCAACCATACGAGAGCATGGGAGAAAGTGACTTTGATTGGGTGTCTCGAATCCTCTACTCTAGGCACAAGAGCGGATATACCATCCCTCTTGGCCTCATGTGGCCCATGCCATCCATATGAGGTGGTCTACCTAGTGAGGTGTCCACCTTTCGTTCCCCCCTTATCTTGCCAACCATTTCCCTCTCTTTATGATTGGACTTCTTGTGTTGATTCACCATGATGGAGGGGTGAGGTTACAACAAGGTGCCCCGGAAGCCCATCTCTCCTAAGCCCAAGGGCAGTACCCTCTGTACTCTCTTGGCCTCATGGGGCTCATCTGGTCCCTACCTTGAGGTGGTGTACCTAGGAGAGTGCCCCATCACCATACCCCTCTTGCAATCCCTCATCTCCTCGACCATGGCTGAAAAAATTCAAGACATATGACGAATAAACACAAAACTCAGGAAACCAGAATGCTGCACATATGAGAAACAATTAATTAATTCTAATTTAGAAGGTGCAGATTTCTATTTCCTTATATCCGATGATATTTGCCTTTGATATTTCCTTCATTTTATACCCACGATGGGGCTGAAGGTCGCATCTTTCATGCATGGTTTTCATTAAAAGTCATGTTCCTTTGTTAATAGCTTTGACTAATCCTTTCCTCCATTAATCACAAGGGATAATTAATTCCATTAATATTATCCCTTGCTAATCATCGATCCTCCTTATAGCATTCACTGCCCATTCCTTGTTTTCAATCCACTTCCCAAATCATATTACATTCCTCATTGATGATCCTTTGCAAATGATTTGATTTTCCATATATATCTCCATGTCTAAGTGAAATGATGCATCTCTTAGAAAGGAGGCACTATTTGAATGGGTGTATCTTTTCTTAACAAATATGTTTTAGCAATAATCAATGCCTTCTTAAATAATTGCCTCTCTTAACAAATTATATTTGCTGCCTAAGACTTGATTGATATCTTCAATAAATCACTGCATAAGAATTCACTGCCCTTAAGACCCAATTGCTACCCTGCTGCTTACTTAATTAGTCTTTCTATTTATACTGAACTTCTCCATTAATTTGGGCGATCACCATCTGAAGGTAGTCGACTTTGGGCAAGCTTTAATTATTATTTAAATTGAATAATATGAGTCGGCCTCCTACTGGCAATTATTTTGAGTCAGCCCCTCTTGCAAAGCTATTTTTATTATTATGTATTTAACTTGTTTATCTAATTTCTAAATGCCACTCTCTAGTCCTACAGTCTCTAAATGGCAGGGACATGACAGTCCACCCTGCTCAAGATTGCTTGTCCTCAAGCAATCACAAGCTAAGATTTGTAATTTTATCATTGCTCTTTAGGAATTGAAAATTCTACAACTAGTAGCAATTGTCTTGGTTACGTGAGACTCTATACTATAATGATGTCTTGGAAGAGCAATTGATAGTATGCTCACCTTAACTTAACTATTGGGAAGGTTAATGCCATTCCCCAATATATGAGAACAATTTGTTGTCCAATATCCTTCTGACCTATGCATTACTACTACCCGATAACTCTCAACAACAAAGCCAAGAGTCGGCGAGAAGTGTTATTTAAGACAAGTTTTCTCTCATTCCGTTATCACAAGGATTGGGGAAACGATGACTCAAAAGCCTATGGCACCAACATACATCACAATGTCTTCCCTAAATTAAGGGAAATGACATTGAGCCCAATAAGAAAGATTCGTCAACTCTATCACAAACTTGAGAAACAGAGAATTTCATACTGAAAATGTTCACCAAGATTTCTATACTTCTAACAATATGTGCTTCCTCTAAATTTTTCCTACTTGGACTCCAGGTTTGTGAGCTCAAGCTGCTAGAAAACCTCAAACCACCAAATAGATTGCTTTGACACACCAATCAATGAGAGACCAGCCTCAAATAGCTACATATACAATAATGGGAATACAAACAGTCTAAAATGTAAGAATTTGGTCTTATATAGACTATGTGCTACCTCAGACTGCTGGAATTCTCTTTAAATGGCCTCAAACAGTATGATCTCTCTCACCAACAACCCAACTTTTCCTTCACATCCTCAAACATCATGAGATTTGATTCTAATGATGACCTCAAGTTGCCTACCCTCTATCTTGGGTAGTCAGCTAACTTTAGGCTACCATATCATGTGATCTAACAACTGGGCATGAAACTATTCTCTAGTGTTGAAGTTAGCTTTTGCTCTTGATAGGAATCAAATTGTGAAACAAGTAGGGGGGTCTGGCTTGCAATTTCCTTCTTGATATAAAGCACATCCTATGGAATTCTCAGATACATTCATAAGATTTCCATGACCAATAAAGGGCATACAATGCCTGCATCTCAAGAAAAGAGTGGCAATTTAGTGATGTAGGGCAACATGTATCCAAACATTTAGTAATAAGTATACGATACCAACTTGTGGCTGTTATTAAAATGTCATATGTACTAATGTAGGCAATGGAAGCATTCTATAGTGCTTTAATCCATAGAAAAAACAAGATAGGTGTAAATCCAAGTATCATGCATAGAATACAATTTGGGGCCTTTCATTGAATTTCTGTCTTCATTTGTGCAATATTTGTAACATGTGTGTGATGTATTTCAATAGTAATTTCAAAAAAATTCAAAATATTTACTCTGTAATAATGTCAGTAAGGAAGAGAACAAACAAAGTGTTCACTACGTGCCCAAGGAAAGAAATTCACTCAAATTAATTATCTCTATGGTTAACCAGGTGGGAATTCATGACACCTCCCCTAAGAAGGGGCACTTTCCCTTAAGACGATCACCTT